>QVTG01000486.1:0-14302 GCA_013305925.1 Geotrichum reessii
TAAGGCATCGTGCTAATACAACTCCTAGCAGTTAACGCGAGGATCGGCGGTTCGATCCCGCCAGAGACCATATTTTTTAGTTTGATTTTGCTTAGATAACATTTATGTAATTTTATACCTGATAATTTTTTTTTTTAATTCTCCCGTCATCACTAACAAGACAAAAGTAAACATCATCAACATTAGGTATTAGAACCAACTAAAATAAAAGAAAAATCATCGACTGTCATGACTTCTCTTTCCTTTAGCAATTTTGGCAAAGACGGTGTACACCAGAGGAATGTTGGTTCACCTAATGGTAATTCAAACAATGATGCTGATGGATTTGTGGATTTATATGATTCGTTTGCCTTGCAGTTGGAGAAGGTCTACTTCAAGGGCTATGAAGATGCATTCGATGTGATAAAAGAGCTGGGTAAATTAGTTAGTGAGCGGTAAGTTTTTTTTTTTTTTTTCTTTCTTATTATTTTTTATCTGTTTTTTGTTTCTAGAGGCATTCTTTATCTTTTTTTTTTTTTCAAATTATTTCTCAAGGCTAACATAGAACAGTGCGATTCAATTATATGATGCAAGCGGAGAACGAAGTGAAGAGTTTGATTTTCTCAAGCTGGAATCGAGTTTTTGGGTTCTTCTTCATGTGCTGCTGGTGTAAGTCATTGTTTAGTTACTTAATTGCGTAGAGTTGATTTTCTAACCGCTTTTTCATTATTATCATGATTTCAGGTTTCGCAAGATGGGAAGCACTGGTGAGGCCATTTCGATTCACCAATTTTCGTCAAATGCGTTGATCCAAGAGCAGTATCTTCGTCAAAATTCGCTATCACGCGAACACTGGTTGATTTTTACGTGGTTGCAGGACTCTCTCGACAGCCCTGAGGAGCCCACAGAGCTGCGCGGCGACAAATGGCTGTATACACGGAACTCTATTCTAACTGCGCAACAGTCTGGCAATGCCATTTCTGGCGTGTCTGAGCTTGACTCGGACGCGCCAATCAGACAAGGCAAGTCTATAAAGTCCCAAGACAAGCAATATGAAGATTCTCTTTACAAGTACATTTTCGAACTTATCCGGGCCCGGCAATTCAAGGAGGCACAAAAAGTCTGTGAACAGACAAAGAACTACACGCTTGCGCTAGCGTTTTGTGGTCTTGACGAATACTATGATAGTCAAATCGACGGGCACATTTTGGGCGATAGTTTAGTCGAGAATTCGGGCATCCAGAATAAAATGCTTTGGCGTCGCATGTGCTATAACCTTGCACAAGATAAGAGCCTAAGCGCCTACGAGCGTGGAATTTATGGTGTTTTAAGCAGCGATGTCGATAGTGTGGTTGCAGTCGGTGATACGTGGGAACAACAACTTCTTGCGTATTTGGCTAATCTTATGGCTGCGGAGACAGAAGATGTGATGCGCGGGGCTGGTCGCGTTGACGCCGAGGTAGATGCTATTAGGATTCCCGGTGCGGTATTCAAATCTGTTAAAGACATTTTGGAACACTTGGAACAGTCTGCTGGACGTAACGTGCAGGAGCAAAGTCAGCACGTTGTGCGGTTGCTACTAAGTGCAGTCATAAAGAACGAGGTACCAGAGTTTGTAGACGCACTTGCAACAAGCATTGACAATCTTGCGAATGGTCGTGCATCGGCGTTTGGTCCCGAAAACACAATCAAAATTTTGCGTGTGGCTGCCCATCTTGTCATTGTGCTCAAGGAACTTGGTGTGGATGTTGGCCAGGCAAAGTCCTACTCCGCGATCATTGTTGCCTACATAGAGATGCTCAAGATTGACAATAAGGCAGAGCTTATTCCATTATATGTGTCGTATCTCGATCCAGAGGAAGCTATCACTCACTACTCGTTACTGTTAGCAACTATTACCGACCCTACCGATCGCAAGACACAGCTACAGCTTGCGCAGAAGTACGATTTGGATGTAGTCAATACGGTGCGCCAAGCCGTCAAGCGAGTGTTTGACGAACAGCCAGAAGAATACATTGCTACAGGAAACGCAATTGTGTTCACACCGGAAATCAGTGACAATGACAAGAACCTAATTGATGCAGTGGGTTGGTACAAGGAGGCTGCGATGTGGCCGGATGCCGTCCATTCTAGCGTAGTGCTTTACAGACTGTTTTTTGGTGTGGGAAAGGTACAATCAGCTCTGGAATTTGGCCTTACCATTTCGTGGAGCTTATTAGCTACAAAATATAGTGCGTATGCTATTGGTGCGGAGGCTGACGATGACCAGACAGTGCTAATTAGCGATGCTGAACAGACCGAGTTTGCGGAATACGGGCGACTGGTTGAGTGTGTACAGCAAGTGCAAACTTGGGACCGCCACTACGAGAACCGCGCTCGTGATACACGTGCCATCACGGCTGCGTGGAAGACTGAGAGCATCCGCTTGGTCTCCGAAGTTTCAGATAGCATCCATGCACTCAGTGCATCTTGGTTACAAGAAGCCGTCCCATCTGATGGTCCAGCAGAGACAGCCGCTAGGGTACAGCACTTGCGCGTGTGGTATATCCCGCAGTTGCTGACACAGTTACTGCGTGTGCTGACTGAGGCACAACTTGCGCGTGACAGGTTCCTGTACCAAGCTGTACGACTCTCAACTGTTGTTGCGGACGAGCGGCTTAAATTGTATGAGTTGTTTGTAGAAAGCGGTACGCTCAAGAGCTTCCTTGGCGGCATTGCGGAGGCCTGTACTGATGGAATTGCGCACGGCGAAGAAGGTATTTTCGATATCTAGAGCATAATTTACAGCGCCTGTGGGAGAGGGATTTTGAAAACAAAAAAAATAAAAGGAGGATATGGGCATGCTTTTTTTTTTTTTTTGTTCTCTCAAAAATGATTGTTGGATTATATACATGATTTTGAAAAGAATGGTTTTTCATACAATATATTTTTTCTTGTAATACACTACTGAAAACACATTAAACAAACTCGAATAGTCTTTTTGGTCACAATAGGGTTTTTTTTTGTTATTTTATTTTACTTTTAGATAGATAGAAAATCTGTTCATTATTATTCTTACTTCACATAGTTACATATTTACTTAAAATATATAATTTTTTTTTTATTATTTATTGGTTTATTTTTGTGCCATTAAAGAATTGATAACATTTGTATTTTTTTTTTTTTTTTTCTTTATTTATATACGTATATTGTCACATTAAAAAAAAAAAAAATGCGGCATTGTGAAGTCACATCACGATTAACGGTGGAGTCGCCGAAACAAGCTATCCTCAGTTGGCCGATTGTAAGTTGACAGGGATGCGGGTGACCGACGTGGTGACCCCTCAGTCGACCTGTCTGTTGTAAATGTATTTACAGCAGCAGTAGTGTCCACCAATCCCTGATTGTGTCGAGCTGGACTGCTGCTGAAGTCATGACTGGACCCATGACTACTACTAGTAGTAGGAACGGTTTTGGGTGAGCCTGTATAGTAGCCAGCCGAGTTGTAAGTCAGTTTAAACGGCGGTAGAGATTCGCGCTTGCGCACAGCGTTGGCGGCCGCAAGCGTAGATGGAAAGACAGGCGCACCAAGAATCTCCTGTGGCGGCAGCGGTGGCACGGCCGCAAAAGTATGGTCAAACTTGCGGGGCTCATGACGCGGTCGGAACTGGTGGTTGAGCGACGGGGAATAAAAGCTGACGCTGCCATCGACGCCTATGGCCACGTCGCGCCGCGCCACAGAGCTCAGCGGTCGCACCACGCTCGTCTCATATTCGCGCAACACTTCAGCGTGAAGCACGCCTATATCGGCCACTTTGGTCTCAAATTTTCCCAGCACCAAGTACGCTAGAAACACCGTCAGTAGCGGCACAAACAGTACGGTGTTGAAAAATCCAAGGGGACCGAACCACAGCATCAACGCATTGAGCGGGGAGAAGAGTGCAAGCAAATGCAGGTTCACGACAGACGGGTCCCACGTGTCCAGAGTCCAAACTAGCTGTTGGCGGCCGCTATCAAGATCAGCAACTGATGGCGTGGGCATAGAACTCTGCAACCGATTGGAAAAAAAAGATAGTAAAAAAGTAAATATGTTGGTATTAGACGAGTTTTCATCATTGTCATTGGGGACATATATTGTGGCCACCGGCTCAATCCGCGCGGAAGCCCAATCAATCTGATGATTTAGAGGGCGCTCTGCGAGATAATACTTGCGGCGCCGCATCCACATACAATTTACTGTATTCCATGTACTCCCCAAAACGAGCAGCCACCCCAGCACCAGTGGGATTACGTAGAGTATCAATCGTTTTTTTCCACTAGCAGTGCCGGACTCGTTGCTATCCATCACATTAAAGATATCGTCATCCGTGCCGTATAATCCACCCTGCTCCAATGCGCGGCGGCCAATAAACTGGGCCCAGATCCACGCGGCAGCGCGCGCAACCAGCATGGCACCGGGAAACAGCAGCAGCGCCGGTTCCCCATTGGCAGCCACGCCTCCGGGCGCGCGGGCCCGGTCCACAAACACGCGGCAGAGCAGCAGCGCCGCGTTTGCACCAACCCCCGCGGGGACAAGTACCGACCACCGCAACGCGGCCCACTCGATGGTCTCGATGAGCTCGCTCGCGGCTAAGGCTAGATCGTACGGCAGGTTGCGTAGACGTGTAAACAATGATTCACGCCGAATGAGACGTCGCTTCTTCTTGCCAGTGCGGTGCCGGCTCGCCTTAGTACTTGAAAGAGCCATTATGATAATCTAGTGATTTTGGTGAAAGCAATGGGTATGGAAGTCCCCTGTCAGTATGTAGGTTAGGATGGAGAAATTGAGTTGGTTATATTATAGACGCGGGAAAAATAGCAGGGTTTTTTTTTTTTTTTCTTTTTACAAGTTCAAAACAAAGCTTTAAAAGAACTGACTTATGAACCAACAAACAAATTGATTGAATAACGGTTATACCAAAACAAAACATGAAAAGTTAACGAACAAAAACCTATAGAAAAAAAAAAAAACAGCAAAGCGATAAAAAAAAAAAATAATAATAATAGTAGTAATAATAATAATAAAATAAAATCATAGTGAAACAACGCACATAAAATGCCTGTTTTTTTTTTTTTTTTTTTTTTTTAGCCTAGGTGTGCAGCCGAGTTCCAGTACTGTCGGTTCTTGGTAATCCATGGATGATTCACAACCTGGTCAAGCGGAAAGCGCTTTTCGGGCGAGTGTTGTAAGAAGCGTTTAATAATGTCTGCTGCCTCGGGTGATACAGATGACGGGATTCGCAAATCAACCTTGGAGATGCGACGATATGTGGCAGTGTGGCCTTGCTCTTCAAACGGGGGGTTCCCTACAAGAAACTCGTAAGTCAAAATGCCCAGTGACCAAATATCAACCCGGTAGTCGTGCTCCTTAGCCTCAACCATCTCTGGCGGAAGGTAGTCGAGTGTGCCACACATAGTCGTGCGCCTCGAGCTAGGAGCGTGAACACTCCAACCAAAATCTGAGATCTTTATGTTACCATCTAGTCCCAAAAGAATGTTTTCAGGTTTGATATCGCGGTGAATAATGTGTTTCTTGTGTAGATAGCTTAACGCATCCGCCATTTGTGCAATGTACTTGGATGCACGTACATCGTTAAACTTGCCCTTACGTCGCAGCACCTTGAATAACTCGCCCTGAGCGACATATTCAATAAGCAAGTATACTTTTTTTTCGTCGTGAAAATGACCGTATAGCCGTGAGATGTTAGGATGCCGCAGATTTGATTGGATCTCAACCTCGCGGCGAAACTGCTTTTCAACTTTGTACTCAATGAGTTCTTTCTTGTCCATGACTTTTAGTGCGCATATGTATCCGGTTTTTCTATCGC
This sequence comes from Geotrichum reessii, assembly GCA_013305925.1. Taxonomy (NCBI): domain Eukaryota; kingdom Fungi; phylum Ascomycota; class Dipodascomycetes; order Dipodascales; family Dipodascaceae; genus Geotrichum; species Geotrichum reessii. Next base: position 5,826 of record QVTG01000486.1, read on the forward strand.
GCACACAGTACACACGGCCAAACTTGCCTTTACCAAGCTTCTTACCAATCTCAAAATCATCAAGAGTAAAGGCACGGGCGGGACCGCCGACACCGGCAATCTTGATTCCAAGCAAGGGGTTGGACCGGCGTACTGACGAGGGGTCAATAGATCCGCGGTTGTTGCTACGGGCAGCAGCTGCGGCCGACGATGGGATACGTTTGTTGGGTGAACCTGTCGTAGAGTTTCCAGCACCACTGCTGCCGTGCATCTGCGATGGCCGCCACTGATTTGCGCTTAAAGTGACAACGGTCGGCTGACGAGCTGTGCTAGATGTAGACTGCTGAGGTGCAGGTGGTTGACCGTGGAGAGCCATTTTAAGCAGTTGTTGCTGCTGTTGCGGATGCTGCTGCTGCCGCATACTGGCGGTGCTGCTATTTGTGTTCTTTGCCGTTGGCTAAAAATAAAAAATGAAAAAAAAAAAATTTAAAATCACAAACAAAATACCAATTAGTAAAAGAAACCAGAAGATAACTAGAGTGAGTGGTGACATATTGGGGGAGATATATAGAGTGTGCATACCCTGAGTTTTTGCTTGGTCAAACCATTGGCACCTTCGTGTATTGAGACTCGAGATAAATTAGATCCCAAGGTAGATACAGACATTTTGCTTTTTTTTTTTTTTCAAAAAATGGAAAATAAACAGGAGATGATGACGATGATGCTGATATGGGATGTTTTGAAGAAGTTGGTGATTCAAAAGATGGAGGCTTTTTTTTGTTTTTTTTTGTTTGGGACCATTGCAATGACCATGTTTTTATTATTATTATTAGGCTCGAGTAGTTTTCAATACTGATGTTGTTATGGAACACTAAAAAAAAGTAAACAAACAAATGATAAAAACGCAGTTTCCAGGGCAATATTTTGTTGTCAAAATAAATTATTACAAAAAAAAAAAAATGATTACAGCAATATTATGAAATGATTACAAATTAAAATCAGTAATATTATGACAAAGAGTTTACGTAAACGAACACAACAACCAATTTTGACTGATACGAATAGAGAAATAATAATTATCAAGAAATTGCTAACACTTTTAAAAATGCCAGTTTTTTTTTTGGAATCGCACAATAATTCTCAAAAAAAAACAACAACAACAACATAGAGAAGCAATACTGATTATATTGAATTCACTATTTTAATATTATCAATATATGTGATTTCTTTTATTGTGGCCATGCCAGATAACATTGTTGGTTTTTTGTCAAAAATTACGTCTGAGGACTTTTTTTTTTGCATTGTTATTACTTGATAACATTATTATAATTGGTTTATTGTTCTTGTAGCTGATAAATATAGTGATTTAAAAACAATTCATTTTTATTCTTTTTTGAGTAAATAAGTTCCGATAAGCTTACCGGATATCTTTTAATAAATCTATTTTAAACACAGTTTTTTTTTTCTTTTCAAAATATGGAATCACAATATGGTTTGATTCTAGACTGTTTGGCCAACGCTTGGAGGGTTCTAAACATTCAAGGCTTACTTGTAGCAGAAAAAAAAAAAAAAAAACCTTCTGTTGCATGAATCCATGTTAAAAAGGGTGTATCAAGGGGGCATTGTACCGTTTTTTTTTTTTTTTTTTCCAATTCCTCGAAGCAAACCTAATTGATGCTTATCTTGTAGGCTCGGATATTGTTGAATAGTTTCAAAACCTGCGTTTTTTTATTTTATTTTTCAATTTTAATTTCATTCTCTCCGCATTATCAACCGATCGAGTTGTTTCTAAACTATCGTAGAAAACTTGTTCTTTTATTGTTTGATTTTATTTTATTTCATTTTTTTTTTTTTTGCTATATATTTGTTTTACTATTTGGGAATCTTTTACAAATAAGCGCTGACAGGACTGTGTACTATGTATACAAGTAACTACCAACGAGGGGAGAGTCCTCATGATGTGTCTAAAACCCTTCAAAAACAACAACAAAAAAACAGCTTATTTACTAGCCTGATATGTTCCATCTAGTGACGTTGTTTTCAGTTCAACAGCCTGTGAGCAACTAAAATGCAATACAATTGATGTTTGTCTAGACAATGTGGCCAGTTTCAACTTGCCCCTCCTTTTCTTCTCTGTGAAGCAGTTTATAATATGTTTTCTATTGCTAGACCTGCCTAATTGAGACAACACTGAGAGATTTCCAAAAACAAGAAAATTCTTAATTCTCTGGCAATCACAATAGCACCAGCTTAGAAGACAGGATGCATCAGCAAAACTATCGAATAGACTGTTTGAATACCTTTGAAATCCAACTACATCGAGGAATCGCTTTTATTTTTATTTTTTTTTATTGCAGGAACATGCGTACCTGGTTCGTGGATCTCGAGGGCTTGCTGCTGGTTGGCTTTGGGGCTTCATGTTATCAGATAAGCATTGACATGCTGTTTTGGGATTAATATGGTCAAATCAAAACACAATACTTTGCAAGTAACGCTCTGCCTCTGATGACTTTCCGGAGTTCATCAAAGTTCTTAAAAACCTCTCGAAGAATAAAAAATTAAAACTAAATTGGATCGACGAATTGGGCACCAATTATAAATAAACCACCTTTCCCATCTCCACATTTATTATTTGCGTATACCTAATTATTATCATCATCATCAAGTCCCTGAAATCACATATACAACCAGCCCTTTTTTTTTTTTTCTTTCTTTTTTGCATTGATTTTTTGAAAAAAAAATATAATAATTTAAAATGACTGCTGCATCTCCCATTGTCCGAAAGGTAGAGCTTCACGAATGGCGGCGTGCTACTGAGGCTCTCGCCGATGCTTTTGAGGCTGACCCTGTCGCCCAATACCTCACTACCTGTGACGGTAACACCGCCGAACAAGCCCGCGCTCTTGATCTTAAAGTCTTTGAGTACATTATATACGCTCATCTTCTTCGCGGTATGGTCCTCGAAATTGATGATTTCCAGGGCATTGCATGCTGGATGCCACCTAACCAAAATATGGACGATTGGGCTACTATTCTCCGATCCGGCATGTGGCGTCTCTACTACCAGTTTGGTACCGAGAGTAAACAGCGCTACTTTAACGAGTTTCTGCCCAAGCTGCACGACGCCAAGGCTAAAGTCATGGGCGACCGTGATGAAAACAGCTGGTACCTGATCTACATTGGCACCGTTCCCTCGGCTCGTGGCAAAGGTTACTCACGCAAGCTCGTAGAGTATGTGACAGACATTGCAGACCGGGCTGGCCAGGCCTGTTACCTCGAGTCTTCTACTGCTCAGAATTTGCCAATCTACGAGCGTTACGGGTTTGAGGAAAAGCTCTTGATTACGCTTGACCGCGCGCAAAAGCCAGTTCCCCTGCATTGCATGATCCGAGAGCCCAAAATTACTAAAGATGATTCCGATGATTAAGCCAAAACAGAAATAGTTATAATAAGGATTTAAAAATAAATAAATGAAATAAAAATAAACAATCAGAATTACCATTAAACATACATCACTTTGATTAGAATGGGTTATGTTTATAGTACAATCAAATGCACTACAAATTAAACCCCATTTTTGTTGTCCAAGTTAAAAAAATAAAAAAAAGATTGATATACCCTAGCCCTCGACGTAAACCACTTAATTTGATTTCATTTCTGATTATCAAAAAGAGAAAAAAACCAAAAGACTTAAACCCCCCAAATTTCAATTTTTTTTTTTTCAAACTAAAATTTTTTTTTTTTTTAAATCGCCTTCGAGATTAAGTCTTACCCACACAAGAACAAATCTCTCGACAGCATTAAACACAAAAATCAAAAACAATGTGTAAGTAGAACGATATTAATAAAAACGAGAGTTTTTTAGATTGTTATAATTTTTTTTTTTTTTTTTTCAATTTCTAACAAACCGAAACAGCGTTAGTTAATGCTCTGATCGAGTTGTACAAGACCAACCGAGGCTTGATCCTGGCTCTCGCCGTTTTGGTCTTGGGTTACACTCTCCGCAAAGGTGCCAATCCTGTGCCCGTTACTGTTGAGGCTCAAAAGTTGAATTCTGATGCTAAAAACCAGGTTGAAGAAAAGGAAAAAGTGCTGCGGGAGGTCAAGAAGAAGGAGGCTGCGGCGGCTCCTCTTGCCATCGACTTCACGTCAACCAGCACTACCGCGCTGCCCGAACCTAAAACCACTAACCGCACCAAGCGTGTACCGAAAAAGTTTACAGCCAAGGCTTCTGTTGCTGCCGAACGCAAGCTTCGCCAGTTACAGGATGCAGGCGGCCCTCTCGCTTCTGTCGATTCACCAGTCTACGTCTTTTACTCCACTCTTACAGGCACTGCTCAACGTATGGCCGAAAAGCTTGCTGCCGACTTGACTCCTGTGTTATCTAACCCTCCAAAGTTGCTTAACCTTGACTACGTTGATGATCTGGAGCCATACTTTGTCGCTCCCCAAAAATCCGACAACCCCCCCATCTATCTCATTGTTGTGCCATCATACGAAATTGAGTCGCCTCTTGACTACTTTATCGAGCTGCTCAAGGAGACCTACAATGATTTTCGCATTGATTCGCGGCCTCTCGCCGCCCTTGCTGGCTTCTCCGTATTTGGTATTGGTGACCGGGAGAGCTGGCCGGAAAAGAATCGTTACTGTTACCAGGCTGTACAGATTGACAAGTGGATGAGCAAGCTGGGTGCGCGCCGTGTGTTCCCGCTTGGCACAGGTTGTGTAAAGACAGATCTTGAAGAGTCGATTCTTACTTGGCGCACACACCTGTCGGACTCTTTACGTGATCCAACTCCTGTCATGGAGCCTGAGAACATTGCGGACTCGGACGACGAGACTGACGGCGAATACTCTGAAGATTCGGAGGGCTCTGGCAGCTCTGGCTCTACACTCGTCGACGTTGAGGATATTGGTGGCTCCATCGCTGCTACCGCTGAGGCCAGAAAGAGCACATCTGCGTCTACTAACATCAAGACCAAAGAGATGGTTGCCAAGGACTCGCCTACATATAACGCACTGACGAAGCAGGGTTACACTGTTGTCGGATCGCACTCTGGTGTTAAAATCTGTCGCTGGACTAAGTCTGCACTGCGTGGCCGCGGTTCGTGCTACAAATTCTCATTCTACGGTATCAAAAGTCATTTGTGTATGGAGGCGACACCAAGTTTATCGTGTTCAAACAAGTGTGTGTTCTGTTGGCGTCATGGTACCAACCCCGTTGGAACCACATGGCGCTGGCAGGTTGATCCTCCTGAGAAAATTTTCGAGGGTGCCAAGGAGGGCCATTACAAGAAAATCAAGCAAATGCGCGGCGTACCCGGCGTTGTCGCAGAACGCTTTACTGAGGCTTTCACTATCAAGCACTGTGCTTTGTCCTTAGTTGGAGAGCCTATTTTCTATCCTCATATCAACGAATTCGTGGGACTTCTGCACAGTGAACACATTTCTAGTTTCCTCGTTTGTAACGCACAACACCCGGACGAGCTTGAGCGTCTTGGTCGCGTGACTCAGCTGTACGTGTCGATTGATGCTTCAAACAAAGAGGACCTGCACCGTATTGACCGACCACTGCACCGCGACTACTGGGAGCGCTTCCAAAAATGTCTCAACATTCTTAAGACCAAAAAGTCGCAGCGCACAGTGTTCCGACTTACACTTGTTGGTGGATTCAACATGGAAGACGCATGTGATGAGTACGCGGAGCTTATTGAGAAGGGTGAACCATGCTTCGTTGAGATCAAGGGTGTAACCTACTGCGGTACGTCCAAGGGTAGCTCGCTAACCATGAAGAACGTGCCATTCTATGAAGACGTAAAGGCTTTTGTCGAGGCGCTCAACCTCTCTCTAGCGAAACGCGGCCTTGAGTATGGCATTGCCGCCGAGCATGCTCACTCCTGCTGTATTCTTATTGCCCAAAACCGGTTTAAAATTGATGGTGTGTGGCATACCGTCATTGACTACAGAAAATTCTTTGAGCTTTTGGAAAGCGGCGCGGACTTTGGCCCTATGGACTATGTAGCTCCAACAGCTGATTGGGCGCACTACGGTGCAAGTGAAGGTGGATTCAGTCCAGAAGACGTGCGCCATCGTCGCGGCAAGGTTGTGGAAGTAACAGCGTAGGCAATTTACTGAATGAAAAAAAAGAGTATATTTATTTGGAAAATTATTCAAGTAACAAAAAAAAATAAACAAAATGAATTATGTTTGTCATTTATTTTTAGTAAAGCATTGCAATTGTGAGTTCTGGGATTGATGATATTTGATTTCTTGTTGTACAAATCGATATCCAGACAGTCCTGAGGCGTACTTTTTTTTTTTTTTTTTTTTTAGTTTAACTTCCGTAATCTGATTAAGAAATATCAATTTTCTCTGTCCAAAAAGAAAATTCAAAATCAGTATTATCATCATTAACTAAGAATCAAGTAAAAAATCACAGACTGTCCCTGTTAAAATAAGACCAAAGTGAAATCGAAAATTGGTTTTTTTGAAAATAAGTTTAAAAAAAAAAAAAGATGATTCGACGCACGGTGCCATATCGATTACATCGTGTCTGCAAGCGATGCCAGTCAACAGGTGTTGAACCGAGACCTGCCGCGGGCGGCAAAGAAACTGGATCCAACTCTAAAAACCAAAGTGGCAGCAGCACTAGCAGCAGTACTAATTACGAAGATGACTCTGGTTACATGTTGCGACGGTTGGCTCAACTTGCTGAGGAGAGTCGACCGTTTAAAGACGACCCCAAGGCGGGGCAGCCCTATTTCCCACCGACATCATCGTCTCCCTCATCAATATCTTTTGATCTAGCAGCCAACAAACAGAAAGAATACGAGTACAAGCATCAGCGCGAGATTGCTATTGCAACAAAGATTCCGCGTTACGCTGACCACCAAACTCGTACTATAGCTCATGGCAAACCGTGGACAGGCGAAGAACATCTCATTGATACCGCTCATCGAATGCTGCAAGATGCCCATAAGCCACTTACTAAAACCACGGCACTCACTGGTGGTCTTGCCACCCCCAAGAGTCAGCCAAAGATTTCTGTTTCTTCACGCCTTTCTACTGCTCGTGAAAAGTCTCTCGACTATAAACTGAACCCCCAAAAACGATCAACAACGAAGGACAATCAAGAGGAATTGTCTGGACCCACGTTCAAGGAGCTTTACGCTGAGCGGTTTACAGGGATTAGCTCCATGACAAATGACTTTTCGGCAATTTCCTCGCTTGCGACACAGCGTATTGAAGCGTCCATTGCTCGCGGCGAGTTTGACGTGCTTCCCGGCCGCGGCGAGAAAACTCCAGTCGATCCCAACATGAGCTCGCCTTACATTGACCACACTGAGTATTACCTCAACAACATGCTTAAAAAACAAGGTGCCGCGCCTGTGTGGATTGACCGCCAAGGGACTGTGCACTCGCGTACGCGCGAGTTTCGTACCGAGGCCGGGCGCTCATGGCTAACGCACGCCGTTCACGTTGTTACTGATGCGCATCCAGGCCCCACTACTGCTTCTCAAGCAGCGCGCCGCCGGCTGACAGCAGAGATCCGGGCGGATTTCCGCACGCACGCCGCCACAACTACGTGTTGGAAAACTAAACATGCCGGGTTTCACGCCGCCGCGGTGCGCGACCTCAACTCAGCTGTGCGGTCCTACAACCTGCAAGCGCCAAGTGCCGCACGTCGCGGCTACCTCGACGTTACCACGGAACTTGATGCTGCTATTGAGTCCGTGCTAACTGAACTTGATACTGCCATTGACAAATACGTACACGGCACCGAGGCGGCTGCTGCCGCCAAAGCGCAGGAAGAGCGCAATAAAAAACTTGGTTGGCACCAGGTCACGTTGAATGAGCTGCCATCGCTTAGCGGGCTTTTATCCGCTGGAAAGGGTAGTAGTGCGGCTGCTGATAGTGGCATGCCACTTCCGATGGAATTACCGCCTGAGAAGGGTCTTATGAAGAATCTTTTTAAAAACTTGTTTAAAGTAGAAGATATTGAAACGTTAACCTTGAAGAAAAAGGGCTGGCGGTAAGTAAAGTGTTAAATAACACTGATGTACTCATACAACGACAATAGTTAGATAGATGTATAGAAAATATGTAACTTTGTGATTCAACGACAATAACTAGATTTTTTTTTTTCAAATATATTATTTATCAAGTAGGGCTCTCAGATCAAGTTAAAAAAAAAAACAAAAAAAAAAACAGTACTTTTATGTGAACCGCGTGAAGCTTATCGGCATAAAATTCTTAATTTAAAGTTGTCAAATGATTCATGCTGCTTTTTCTAAAAACCAAAAAATGGTTTTTAATGTTATTTTAAACCGTTTTCTAAACAAAAGTTAAGTAAAAGGTTTTAAAAGCTTTTTTATTATATCAAATTTAATAAAATGACCAAAAGTTTACAAATATAACAAAGACTTCGTGGCCAAGTTGGTTAAGGCGTGCGACTGTTAATCGCAAGATCGTGAGTTCAACCCTCACCGAGGTCGTTT
>QVTG01000487.1:0-14274 GCA_013305925.1 Geotrichum reessii
TCTTATTATTCTTATTATTCTTATTATTCTTATTATTCTTATTATTCTTATTATTCTTATTATTCTTAATACTCTTAATATTCTTAATTTTATTCTTATTATTCTTATTCTTATTCTTATACTTATTCTTATTCTTATTATTTTTATTATTCTTATTCTTATTCTTCTTATGTTATTTTATGAATAGTTGATGTCAATAATACTTGTAGCCTTGGGAAATGTTTAATTTCAAGTTATACTTTTGTATACACAGAGAGAGAAATTCAAGTATAGACATAAACCATGATATTGAGAAGAAGAAAAAAAAATAACATTTTTATTGTTCACTTTATTTACTAGATATGATTTTTTTGTTTTTTCTAAACATGTAAAAGTCATTTAAGATAAATCACTTATATGTGTCTATGATTGTGAGCTACTCTTGTCATTGATTGTTCTTTTGTAGAGCTTTTCTTCAGTTTCGGTAGTCGTAATAAGTGGTACTTGGTCGTCAGCCTATATATAGTCTGTTAAAAACCACAACCAGATTTTTTTTTTTTTTCTTTATTCATCTCTTTTTGTACCAAAGTTTTATCATTAGCTTCGATTTTCTTTTAAAATAAATTTAACAATGAATTCAATATCATGATAAATTGCGAAAGACAGCAAACAGTCTAAGCTTACAATTAAAATTTGATTAACTTTTTTTTGTTTGTTTGTTTGTTTAAAAAACTTCTTTTTTTTTTTCCTACACATGTCATAGTCTTAAAGGGTGTACAAATAATGTATTCAGATAAATCAGTAGGGGAAAAAAAAAAAAAAAAAAAAAGTATTTTTTCTTTTCTTAAACCAGTTTAGCTCGTAATTTAAATTTGAGCTTATTTTCTTTTTTTTTAATTAAAAACCCCATATATGTGTGTAAACATTAGTGTATATAGCTTTTTTATTGTGGTTTGGGTTTTTTCTTTAGCCTAAAACTAATTATTATACTTTTTCAAGTAAAAATATAAAATAAAAAAAAAAGAAAGTTTTCGCGGCTGTCTATGTGAGTGTTCCAAGACAACAGAAGGTATACAAAAAAAGAACAAAAAAAAAAACATTTTTTTTTTTTTTCAAATGTTTTCAGCTTTTTTTTTTTTTTGTTACAAGTGTATCATTATTATAAAAAAAAAAAAAGTGGCATTCTTTTTTTTTAAAAAAAAAAAAACATTAAGAGACTCAATTTCAACATATGATTGTTTTATATTTTGTTTTACCTGCCATTTTAATCATACCATCAAGAATATTCATTGGTTTGAAGTCAAAAAAAAAAAAAAAAAAAAGTTTAAACCCATCATTAGTCTTGCTCAGAAACACACATAAAGCCAGACAACTCTTCAGTAGACATCGTGACGCTGTTCTTTCGTTTTTCATATATGCCTCTTTTATATATGTACGGTACTTATATATATATGTTAGACTCTAGGGCTTCAGTGCACGTGCTATATACTGTGCAAAGTTGTTTAGTTCCCAGTTAACCTCTTTTCAGTTTTTGACTTTATCTACAAAATCAGTTAAAATAAAGCACAAAACAAAACAGAAAAGAAAAAAAATTTTAAATAAGGATAGGGGTTTTTTTTTTTGAATTCCATGTCTTCTTTTTATATCTTTGTTATTATTATTATTTTAATCATATAACTATGTGATGTAAGGACAATAAACAGATGTTCTATTTACAGGATGGGGGTTCATTTTTTTTGTAGCAATCACTAGTCTAACTGTCATACCTTAAACTGTCACTTATTTCAATGGGTGACAAGTATCATAAAGTCTAGATTATATGTAACGATATATATATATATTGGCTTTGTTTTATGCTATATAGATATACCTTATTGTTATTTTATATCTTTTAATTTCATTTTACATAATTGGTTATCTTTTTTTTTTTTTTGTTACTACTATCTTGTTTATTTAGGTGTCTATTGTAATTATATACTGAGAAGACACACCAGGCTTATCTGGGGGGTCTGGGGGCAATTTGTAACGCGCTTGTGTACCCCGTAGGCGCGGGACATTCGGGAAAGGGCCAGAATTCTTTTTTTCATGAGCCGCAAAGGCCTCCTCGTTTCGGCGTTGAGGGAGACTCCGGTAAGCTGGTCTCAAGCGGGGCGAGGAAAAACCTGCCAATGCATCTGATGTGGCCATTCTGTATCCTTCAGTGCTAGGACAGTACAACCTAACCCGGGCTGCCGATGACTATACTATGATATATAGATAATATCTTATTGTTATTTTATCTCTTTTAATTTCATTTTACATATTTGGTTATCATTTGTCTTCATCGTTTTTTTTATCAATAATTGATTAGTGGTGATAACAATATAAATATAGATTTTTTTTTTAATTTTCTTTATACATTGTTAGATCAACCAAAGTGTGGGTGATAAAGTAGTCGATCGAAGTTAAATGTCTAAAGTCAAATAAGGAGAACTACTATCGGATAAGAAAAAAATTTTTTTTTGGATTATCATTAGTATCAATATTCGGTTTTTGATATTTCATGAGAAATTGTTATTGTTTTATGGCGTCTTTTCTTTAGACGCAAAAGGTTGCTGCGATAACAACCGTTTATAACCACTCTATTTTTTTCAAACAATTGAAATGGTTATTAGCCGCAGCAATAATAATTTTTTTTTTTTCAACACAAATTTCAATAGCTCGGTTAACAACTAAATTGATATCTGTATAGTTCGTTAAATAGGTTGATTCTGTTTTGATTGAGTTACTCTTTTACAATGTTACATTTACTCAATGCTATCTGTATATATATATTTTCAAGGCTTTTAAAAATCAGTTACGATTAGGAGCAAGACCTCAGAATTAGCTTGTCAACTATACTATCGCAAATTTTGATAAGCAGTTTGAAAATACTATAAAAAATCAAAAAGAGAATTTAAATATATATATATGTAGATTGACATAGAATTACTTTTATTAGGTTATTGTCTTCATAGATTGTCATGATATTCAGTTAACAAGATAACTGCCTATTAAATATCAGACAAGATATAATTACAGATTCATGTTTCCAAATAATTTTATTGGAGTATCTGAAATACAAGATATATATATTATTACTCTGTCTTATGAAAAAAAAAAAAAACAATGTTAATTGTAAGCATTTGTCTTGGTGTCTCTATAAACGCTTTAGGGCCATGCGTAGCATAATGTATGTGTATAAGCAAAAATACAGCCAATGTGTACCAAGTATTATTATCATCGTAAAAGCATGTTATCAAAACAGGTTACTTTAACAATATATGATTATCGCACGGCTTACCTCCCAAAAAAAACAAAAATTAAAATCAGTATATACAAATTGGTTGAACTTTGAAATTTTTTTTTATATACAATCAAGTCTTATAGTATATGTACTTTTTTTTTTTTTGCGAAAAAAGACAAACACCTGTGATTTCTTGAGTACGATACAGTTTAAAAAAACAGTAATTCAAGAAAAGTGTTTACGTCACTTATCTTTAGGAGGAGTAACAAATGGTGTAATTCGACCTGTGGAATATACGTATACTTACTTTGTGACCCTTTTGGTGTTCCAATCTAATTTATGTACTTCTTTATATACACGTGGCTGTAAATGCAACAAAAAAAAACCCTCTTGATGATATCATACAAAATCGAAAAAAAAAAAAAAAAAAAAAGTAGCAGCTTATTGCAACAGTTTTAAATTCATTAAATAAAACAAAAGTCTTCAAGATATTTATTCATTGCAATTATCTGGTTATGCGTATTAAGAGTCTTGTAGCGGTAAATTGACTACAAGATAGTTTTTTTGTCCATAGTAGAGTTTTTGTAGGTTCAAGCCTTGTAAAACGGGGCCCAATAGGGCCGCGGGCCGATTATCAACTAACCATCCGCGAGTGTGGTCAACAATAAGCAAGTTTTTGTGCTCAAATTTTGAATATGTGATCAAGTAAAATATGATGCAATAAGCAGAACATCTATAGATGTATTTCGTTTTCAGACATGACTGACAATGATTAAATTCGAAAATCTATTGGGCCTTTTTGTCAATGTCTTGTAATCAAGTTTTTTTTTTTTTTTTAACCTCTAGAGAAAAAAAAAAGTGCATTCATGGGGGGTTTATAGACTTTTAACCATTTTTCTGTGAAAGATTTAAATGTAACGACAAGGAAAAAGGTACGGAATTGTCACCAAAATATAAAAAAGAGTGGCAGTTTTTTTTGTTTTTTTTTGTTTTTTGGTAAGTATATATTACGCATGATTATTCTTAACAGTCTTTGGTTTATCTGTTAAATTAAAAAAAAATTGTTTGGTTGTGTTTATTGGGTGCTGGGTGTAAGTAAAAACTACTTAAATCTGTAAACTGGCATTGTACCAACTCTTGGCTTAAGTTGTTGATGTCAGTATATTAATTATCATGTAACGTGATCGGTACCAACTCCGTTCCCGTTGGAACACCACTGAAAATTAAATTTCATCAAAACCATCATCGATAGCAATAACACTTCAACGTAACACTTGTAAATCCAATTCAATTCAACTAAAAATTTGGCTATGGCATCTAAAGATACTGATCGTGAATATCTTATAAAATTAGCTCTTTCAGAGGCTGATTCGTCAAGTTTGAGAAGTGCGCATCTTCTTAGTGGAATTCCTCTATCGACACTACGGGACCGTCGAAAGGGAGCAACAGATATCCACACAGCAAAAGAAAAGACTCAAAGACTTAGTGCATTGCAAGAAAGAGAGATTGTTAAATGGATTATCGACAGAGAATGTGCTTTTATGCCTGTTTCTAAAACTGAGATTCGACAATTTGGAGAGGCTATAGCGAAGGAAGGCGGCGACTCGGCCTCTTTTAGTGACAAATGGGTAGACCGCTTTATTACTCGACACCCAGATATAAAAAAAAAACTGTCACGAAAAGTAGAGTCTATTAGAAAGAGACGTGTCACAGAAGAAGGTATTCGTAATTACTTTTTGGGGTTAAAAGGCGTCATGAAAAAATTGAAGATCAGTTCAACCCGGGTGTACAATGTTGACGAAACAGGCATTCGGGAGGGTGAGACCAAGAGCGGCAAAGTGATTGGATCTGTTATTTCAAGCTCTTCTGAAGTACTTGAAAGTAATTTGAAAGCTTGGATCTCAATCATTGAATGTGGAAATGCTGCTGGTCGCCGCTTAACGCCATTAGTAGTGTTTACGGGGAAAAACCTTCAAGCTCAGTGGTTTGGCAAAGATTTTCCTCATTGGAATTATACATGTTCTTCTACTGGGTGGTCAAATCTCCAGGTCTTTAAAGATTGGTTTGAAAATGTGTTTTTGCCGGAAACTAAGCCTGAAGACCCTACATTGTGGCGTTTGTTGATTTTAGACCAACACAAGACTCACATTGACGGTGACTTAAAATTCAAAGCGTTTAAATCGAAGGTCTGGCTTAGCTGGTTGCCCTCACATTCATCACATATCACACAACCTCTTGACGTTGCTGTGTTTGCGCCCTTGAAAGTATTTTATTACCAAAAAATACAGGATTTGGTATCATACGAAACCACATCACCACAACAGAAAAGGTTGTTCGGGAAAATTTATGAAGATGCTTCCAATAAAGCATTTACAGTAGACAATCTAAAATCTGGTTTTCGGCATTCTGGGATTTTTCCTATTGATGTTGATCGTGCCGTCAAAAATTGGCAGGCAGATCATCATTTACAACCCCAAAAGGTCAAGCCAACAACACCAGAGCCTGAAGTAAATTACAAAACTGAAATGCTATTAATTCCTCAAAATAGCCGAGATGTTCATCGGCGGGCTGATGCAATTACGACACCGTTCAATCACAATGATCGTTCCTTCCGCGAATTTGTCCGTGATTGTGGCAAGTCAATCGATCAACTACACACTGAAAATGTTATATTAAAAAAAAAACTTGCTATCTCAGAATCACGACGAAAAGCTGAAATGCATCTCGGCCGTTTTAAAATTCATTTGGACCCCAATAAGACCATTGGCACAGCCCAGGATATCATACCAGCTCGTGAAGCCCTTAAGAAGCGTTCTCTTGAAAAAGAGAATACTAACATGCCTAAAAAGGCAAATGAAAAAAATAAAAAGCAAAAGATTAGAGACAATACTACGATCAAAAAATTACATGTTGATTCGAATTGTTTGCTAATGTAATAGTTGAGATATAATTGATTGTTGTTGAGTAGTCATTTGTTTCGTGATTTAAAAATAAAAGTGGTGTTCCAACGGGAACGGAGTTGGTACCGATCACGTTAGTACTTTGGTTTGTTACCAAAAGATCGCCATGATCCAAAATTTATGTATATTGAAGTAAAAAGGGGAAGAGAGAGAAAGAAAACTTATTTTAAGCTGTTTTATAAATAGCGGTTTTTATAAATAGCAGGATATCAAAAAAAAAAAAAAGCTTACCGAGATACAAGTGCCTGAATATTAAAAAAAACAATTTTTGACCCCTGAATAATTTAGAAATTCGATAAATAGGAGCCACCAGTTGTAGCTAAAACATCTCTACAGAAGATTTTATTGGCACGCATCTTTTTTTTTTTTTTTGCTTCTGGTTAATTATATGTCTCTACTTTAGTCGCTGAGACTGTTTGAGAATTAAATACTGATCAATCGTACTAAAAAAAAAAAATTCAATGCAATGTATGGTTTCGATTTTTTATGTTTTCATTCCTTAGACGTTAAATATATAATTTTTTTTTTCTTGTTTGATGGTTTCATAAACATTCTAGATAAAAAATTATTTTTTATTTTTTATTTTTTTACAATCACCATACCCGTGTTTTGCATAGTCGTCATGATTATAAACAAAACATTTGGACTTATCGAAATCGATCAACGACCACCAAAGGAAATAAAAATTCTAATGTAAACCTGATTTTTAATATCATAGAAAAGAAAAATCCTGCACGCTCACACTTATCATTATCTTCTATCATGTGAACATGCTTCACTGATTTAGCAACAACAAAAAAAACATTCCAGTTGTTTTTTTTTTTTTTTGATACATCAGATCTAGGTTAAGTGGACCAAAGGCACCTTATCGAGCCGTATTCTATATGCTACTATAGTATTATCATTATTTTTTGTGCAGCGAGTAGAAATTACCAGGGGGGGGGGGCTTGGTGTTGAATAGGCTAAAATTAAAAATAAAAGGTAGTACTTTTTTTTTGACAGAGTTGGTTAAGCACTTCTAGCGGTCCCGCGGCCGCTGTTTGCATTTAAACAAGGTCCTAAAAAAAAAATTTATTTTTTGACGCGTGGTTAAGACGTACAACTTGCAGTAGCGTCTACAAAAAAAAAAAAAAAAAAAAAAAAAAAACAGGCGCACAATAGATTGGTTGCCGAGTAGTATGTTATTGAATGAATAAAAAAAAATCCGGGATTTGCGAGATTTTACTTATTTTTTTTCAAATAATATACACGTACACTTAATATAATGTATACATACTATATTATAGACTTTAGTGTAGTCACAAAAAAAATAAACCATTGACACTGCGGCTAATAAATACTTGTAACACCTTTTTTGTAAGTGGCATAAAACTAATAAATAATTTAATTTTGATATCACTTTTTTTTTTGTTTAATGTGATTATAAAATTTATCGGTCTTAAAAAAGCTATGTGTGTAATTCATACAAAGAGAAAGTATCGATTTCAACAATAAAAAATAAAAATAAAAAAAACTGATAGTGCATTTTAATATGAAATGTAAAAAGAATAAACAGATTTTTTATTTATCTAGTGCATTTTAATGAGATCAGCGCCGGTTGACTTGATTTTTTTTTTGTTCTTGATTTCACTAATATAAGTGCGCATTCTCCACAAACTTGATCTATAATATGACAAAAAAAAAAAAACTAAAATAATTACAACTAAATGACAGTAAGTTTTAATTATATGAATATAAATTTATATATATATATTTATAATCATGTTAATCAACTATTTTTGCTGAAAATATTTTAAAATATTTATCTTCATTTTTTTTTTTTGGAATCAAAAAGATTTTTTTTTTACAAAAAAAAAAATTTTCAAAGAAAAAAAAAAAAAAAAAGTATTTTCAAGCAAATTTTTGGTTTATTTGAATGTTTTATTTATGAATTTATTATTTTGATATCAATTAAAGATTTCACTGCGGATAATGTTTTTTGTATCACTTAAACATACACTGTAGTGATCTTAGATTATTGTTGTTAATGCATTTACTAGTGCCCGAAAAGCTTGTAGAAAAGACTGCTCAGCTAGCATTATAAAAGTGAAATAATTATATTTATGCAGATGATACAGATAAGTCTGAATAAATAGATGAATGAAAAAAAATTTAATTGTCTTTACATCACATAATTACAAAAGTAAAACAATAATATTATGATAATAATCAGCTTCTTATCTTAATAGCTTATTATGAGTTGAAAAAAAACATTGAGAAAAATACAACAAGAATAGATCACATAGCAATGGCCACATCTTAAACCATTTCCATTTTTTTGTCCCTTCAATAGCGTCGAGTTTTTTTTTTTTTTTTTCATAAATAAAACTAGTGTGACAAGAGAAACCCTGAACAATATTATGACTATAGTTTGTTAGTTTCAGTAAAATATATATAAGTTATATGAAATAAAATAATAATAAAGATATATGAAGAAGACATATAAAAAGTCTTATTGAGACAAATATTTTTGGATTCAATTTCTTCTTTATATGCCTTTGTTATTATTTTAAGTATTTAACTATGTGATATAAGAACAATAAACAGATTTTCTATATATATAAAAAAAAAAAAAAACATTTAATTTAGAATAAAAAAAAAAAAAATTTGTCTTAGTAAGATTTTTTAATAGTGGCATTGTTAGCGCGCTTGGGTCTGGTATTTACTACTATCTTGTTTATTTAAATGTCTATAGAAATCACATACTGAGAAGACACCAGACTTACCTGGGGGTCTGGGGCAATTTTTAACGCGCTTGTGTATCCCGTAGGCGCGGAAATTCGGGAAAGGTCAGAATTCTTTTCATGATCCGCAAGGCCTGCTTGTTTTCGGTGTTGAAGAGGCCCGGTAAGTTTGTCTCAGTATGGCATTCAATGGTTTGCGAACTTTCCATGAAATTAACGATGTACACTAGCAAATTATATTCTCGTTATTTATATTTATTGTATAGTATCACCTTTTTCTAATGACAAAAATTAAATTATCTTTGACGTTTACAACTATTTACATATTTTTATCTAATCATAATCTACTTATATACAAACAAATGATCTTTTCTTTCTTTGAAAAAAACCCATGTATAGGGAAACCCCCCGTTTACAGATGACGGGGAACCTCAATCTCCTCGTAAGTCTGAATAATATCACCAGGTTGAAAGTCGGCCCAGCCGTCAAAGGTTATACCACAGTCTGTATCCTTTTTCACCTCTTCGACCTCATCCTTGAAATGTTTAAGCGAAGAAAAACTGCCACTAAAAACAATCTTTTTGTCGCGCAGGACGCGAACAAGAGATTTCTTGGAAAGAAGTCCGTTTGTAACACGACTACCAGCAATGTTGATTTTTTTGGACGACTTTTTAGATTTAAGAGTGAAATCAAAAATCTCACGGATTACTGCCTCGCCAAGAACTTTTTGTTTAATCTCTGGCTTCAGCTGGCTAGCCAACTGCGCAGTCACATCCTCTAAAAGACGGTAAATGATGCTGTGAGAAACAATGCCAATCTGCTTTCGCTCAGCCTTGCTGCGAATCTCGCGTTCAACGTTAAGATTAAATGTCAAAATCTGGGCTTTAGCAGTTTCAGCGCGAGCCAGATCAGTATCTGTTACAGGACCAACGCCCTTGTATAACACGGTGGCACTAATTTCATTGTTTCCAAGACCCTCAATACTTGCAGCAACAGCTTCCGCAGAGCCACTAACGTCAGCTTTGATGATATAGGGAATGATCTTGGGGCCCTCGATCTTATCACCCGACGACAGCGTGCTTAGACCGTCTGGGGCTTCTGTCACAGTCTCGTGTATCACTGCCTCAGCTGGCAGACCCAGCCTTAACCGTTCCAAGCGTGCGTGTGCCTTCTCCTGTTCTTCATGCATTTTACGTCGCTTCTCGTTAATAGCTACAATGTCAGATGCTTCTTTAATCTGCTGTGCGCGTGTTGTACGGTTATCTACAACCTGTTTTGCAAAGCTCTCAGACTTAGCTTCAAGCATCTCATCACCAGCCTCAGGAAGCTTCTTCCAGCCAGTCACTTCAACAGGTGTACCGGGGCCAGTTTTTTTGATCACCTTACCGTGATCGTCGCGTAGACTCTTGACTTTGCACCAGGTAGTGCCGGCCACGATAAAAGAGCCTGTCTTTAGGGTACCACGACGCACCAGTACGGTTGCACTTGGGCCCAGGCCTTTCTTAACCTGCGATTCAATAACCCAACCTTCGCTTGGTCCTACCACTGGAGCCTTTAGTTCCTGAATCTCTGACAAGGTAATAATGGCTTCTTCAAGCTTGTCAATTCCAAGACCAGTCTTTCCAGACACGGGTACTGTCTGCGTTTCACCGCCGTAATCTTCAACATCAACCTCGTTTGCAGACAGATCTGCAATTACTTTATCAGGATTCGCGCCTGCTTTGTCCATCTTGTTAATGGCCACAATCATAGGCACGCCTGCAGCCTTGGCGTGCTTGATAGCTTCCTTCGTCTGCGGCATTACTGAGTCATCAGCTGCAACAACAAGCACAATAATGTCTGTAACGTTGGCACCACGTTCACGCATATTCAAAAATGCGGCGTGACCAGGTGTGTCGAGGAAACAGATTTGCTTGTTATTAGACAGCTTCACGTTGAACGCACCGATATGCTGGGTAATACCACCGTGCTCGTCAGCTGCAATTGAAGATTTACGAAGGTAGTCAAGAATAGTAGTCTTTCCATGATCAACGTGCCCCATAATTGTGACAATAGGTGGACGCAGTGGCATCTTCGCGATTTGTTCTGGCGTGTCAGTGGCAGGGAACAGATCAACGCCCTGAACCTCGTCGACAACAGCCTCAAATCCAAGCTCATCTGCCACCAAAACCGCAGTTTCCTCTTCAATAATATGATCGTGTGTCAATTCTGTAAATCCCATTTCATTCATCTGCCGCTGCAGCCGGTGGAAGCCAATACCGAGCACATTAGCAAAGTTGGACAAAGTGATAAACTTGGGAATGGCAATGCGCGGCTTAGGCGCGTTACTACGACGCCGACGAACAGGCTTTTTGGGAGCATATGCCTGTGCTGCCTGTGCGTTGTAATCAATCACAACCTTCTTGGTCTGAAACTGACGAGGTGGTGGCGTTTGTTTATAAAAGTGCGGTTTGCTTGATGACGACGCAGATTTCACTGTAGTACGTGGTTGCGTTGGTTCATGAGATTGTTGTTTGTCAGAAACTGGTTTCAGTCCAGCTTTTGCTGAATCATTTGGTACCGCAACAGAAGCTTCAGCAGCTGGAGCAGTGGAAGCAGCGGAAGCAGCGGGAGCAGCCTGCTCAATGCCAGTTGCTGGTCGTCTCATCCTACTCAGTCCACCAGGTCTCCTGATCTTTGGTCCCGCCGGCGTTGAGTACCAAACTTTGGCAGAAGCCGTCATAGGAAACCGGCAGTTTGACCTGTAAAAAAAAGAAGCTTTCAACATCTTTCTCTTTTTTTTTTTACTTATTTATTATTATTGGTGCTTGTTTTGAGACGGTTAAAAGCAAAAGAAGAATATGAAGCCAATAATGAATAATTTCACAAAATAAAAAAAATTAAAAAAAAAATTAAAAAAAATTAAAAAAGCCCAAACCCTTGAAGGTTTTAATGAGTTTGTGATGAGCGTTTAAAAGTTGAGACTTGGAAAAAAAACAACTAAGTGAAGCAATAAAAACGGAGAAAATAGTGACTAAATTTTATATATAAAAAAATAGCTTTAAAAAATATATATACCATATAATTCATGACTGGAATTAAAAAAAAAAAAATAATAATAATAATGCAGTTATTAGTGTTGAATCCCAGGACTGTAGGTCTATTATTACTGTAACTCCACGGTTTTATTTTTATATTTTCTATCTATTCATCAGTCACAAAAGAAAAAAAAATCATTCTTATAATGAAAATGAAAAATTATCCGGTATCGCGCCGTGTTTCAAGGACCGTGTTCCGACCTTGAAAATAATATTATCAAGATTCAAAAAGTTAGTTTCATTGGTAGAAAAAGCCTTATGACGAGGGCTCTCAATGTGTGTATCAAAGTTGATAAAATGTTCGTTACAGTTCTCACAATAAAGCATACGGTGTGGCTTTTTTGGGGTTTTTGGTTTCTGGCACTGTCCTTGTTGCGGCTTCTGTTGTTGAAGC
Organism: Geotrichum reessii; assembly: GCA_013305925.1. Classification (NCBI taxonomy): domain Eukaryota; kingdom Fungi; phylum Ascomycota; class Dipodascomycetes; order Dipodascales; family Dipodascaceae; genus Geotrichum; species Geotrichum reessii. Next base: position 12,399 of record QVTG01000487.1, read on the forward strand.
CGCTGCTGGAGCTTTTGCTGAAGTTTTTGCTGAAGATGGTGTTGATATTGCTGCTGGTTTAAAGTATTAAAATTCTGCTGCTGAGATGGAGGAGTCGTGAACCCAGCATTACCAATTGAATAAAAAGGCTTTGGGTTGTATGGTTGCTGTAGCCGGTTATACGTCCCAGCTATAGATAGAGGATAATTTAGCATTGGCAGCAACGTTGCGCTCGTCCGGGCCGCAGATGCTGTCATTGCTAGTTTTGTTTGGGGTGGCAGTGAAACCGCGTTTTTTTTGAGCAACGGCTGAAAATCACCATCAAACCCTGTCGTGGGGCCTTTCCGCTTAAGATGTTGTTGTACCTGTTGTGGTTGAACCTGTTGCAATTGTTTTAGCTGTTGCTGTTGAATTTGTTTTTGATGTAGTAATTGTTGTTGTTGCTGTATATGCTGTATCTGTCGTAGCTGCAGCAACTGTTGCTGTTGTTGAACTCCTTTGTAAAATGGTAAGCTATTAATCATATTTGCACCAGTAATATTATCAAAGTAGCCAAGTGTAGCAGTACGCGAATGAGAATTTGCCGCCGCCACCGCTTGCGCGTGAGTCGACGCGTATAGCGACGCGTTGGCAGTTGCCGCCACGGTAGAAAACGGGCTGCGCTCAAGGCCCATATTAACGAGGCGCGGCGGCATGAGCGCCCGCATGTTACTCCTATCATTTACGGCCGGGTTGCCGTAATCGTGCAGCATTATGGGCCGGTACCGCTGTGTGTAGTCCCACACCAGGAGATACTCGCCGCAGAATGGGGTGAGTCGCTCATTTACGGCAGCGCTGGCGGAGGCTGTGCTTCCGCTAACAGAGATAGTAGTAGGAGTCACACTGCCTTTTGTGTTGTTGTTACTGCTGTTGTCGCTCGTCGTGGCCGTCGTTGTCACTGTACTAAAACTGTCAGCTTCATCCGTCGTCAAGGCCATATACTCATCCAAAGATTTGGCAAGCTGGGAGTAAGATGCGATAAAGGCAGAGTCGTAAAAAGGCACCGGGCAAATCTGTCGTTGCTGTTGTTGTTGCTGCTTTGATAGCGGAGAATGAAAGATAAACCGCTCAGGTTGGTGCCTAACTACCATCGTGGTTTGACCGGGACTAAAAGTAGATACAATAGTAGTGTTCAAGCGCTGCAGAGCCGGTCGCAAACGGTTAATCTCTGAAGTGCTCAGTCCGTCAAAATAGCATACGGCGTCTTTAAGAAGATATTCGTAGAGTTTTACTGACGAGACGCGTTTTTCACCAGATATATTGGGAGTGGCAGTGATACTAGGAGGGTTAATGCTGATACTTTCAGATGAGTTATGAACATGCTGTTGTAAGATTAATTTCTGTTTTTGATGGTCTGCAAGTAATTTATTCATGAAATGCGAGTGATGCGATGCAAAAAAAAAAAAAAAAGTTAATAATGCAATAAAATTGAAAGAAGACCTAGCGTATGCGCAATACAAGTTGTGCAGTGGCGTATATTCGGCCAAAGTGAGGGATGTGAAGTGTTGTGGGTTGGCGATGTTTTTTTGTTGAAATAGTAGTGGTATGAAAAAAAAAAACTTCAAAAAGAGAGCGATATGGTGATGATAAAATAAAACTTTAGTGACATAGTTTTTTTTTTGGTTTCCTAAAACAAAGTCTTCACAGTGTGAAATTGAAAGAACAGCACACTTTTTTATTTTTTGCAAGTCTTGTGATATCAGCCCAATCGGGTACTATTGATCATATCAAAATTATGGCCACCGGCAATTAGAAAAAAAATTATACTTATCAGTGGTTATTAAGTATAATAATAATAATAATAATAATAATAATAATAATAATAATAATAATAATAATAATAATAATAATAATAATA
>QVTG01000488.1:0-14272 GCA_013305925.1 Geotrichum reessii
CTTTTTTGTCTGAATGATACTTTGGATGTTTTCAAAGTGATCTCTTAATTCAGTACTTGTCATCATCAATGCCTTCCGTTTGTCTGATTCTCACGAATAGTCTGTCGAAGTCGCCTTCGGATAGCTCACTATGAGTAGCGATTTTCCTAACAGGGTTTCTCGGGCTGACAGCTTAGATGGCTCTGACAACAAACCGGTCGCAGATTTCTTGCATTCTTATATTCACAGGTGAGATATTGGCATCGCGCTGCATCGCCTTGACAGGCGCAGACTTGAATGCATTCAAAAATTTCCATAAAGAAGTATTCTGAATCTTTTGAAGTTTTTCTTTTTATTAATATGTCAATTTGTGATACTAAACGGGACTGGCATATTCAAATATTGGCCGCATACATGATATGTAGACCTGTTTGTTTTGCTGACTAGGAATACCTCTGTACACACTACCGAGTGCTTTTATAATACCCATGGCTTTCTTGGCTTTGGAAGTGACTTTTTTTTGCATACTCATAAAACTTGAGCTCGCAGTCGATTGTCAGTCCCAGCAACTTTAGGCTCCTTTAAGCCTTCAGAACGTACTATATAGAACTTTTTTTTTTTTCAAAAAAAAACAACTTGGCAGAAAAATTATATTATTTTCAAGTTTAAAAACAGTTAATTCCATAAGTTAATCGACATACCACTCCAATAGTTAGTGGACTGTTGCACAAGCAGAATATTTGAAAAAAATGTATGCTTTTATCAGAAGTTTTAAGTTTCAAGTTTTAATTTTCAAATTTTTGAAATAAAGCTGTACTGAAATGTGAAATAACATTTTAATCATTGATTGAGAGTAAAAGTCTATTTGATAGGTACAAATATACGTATAAACTAATTAGTAATTAAATAACTGTAATTTCATGTATTTCATAACATTTATTGCAATTTTTCTGAATATTATAAATTATATAGTAACTGATGATCACTTAAGACCTGTTCAAGAAATCTTATTGTATTCAAGTATGTAGCCTTGACTGTCTCACAATAGCATCTTCAAAAAAAATCATTATTAACTCTTTAATAGTAATTGCTAATAAATATAAATTCATTAGAGGAATTATTAAATTCAAACAATAAATTTTTGTATTATCAATTATAAGCGATAACAATCAATTGTAACTAATAGTAGTTGAGGTCGTGAGACCAACTCCCGTTACAATCTCTTTTCACTTGATGTGAATTTTTAAACTGTGAAAAAAGTTTGTAATTTTGATTTTGAGAAATTTTAATTTTCCAATGTTTCAGCATTATTAAATGTCAATTCTTTTTTTTTTTTTTTTTTTTTTTTCAAAAAAAATATCTCTATTTTTAAAAAGTAGAGATTCTAACGCATTTATATTCTAAATCATTTTTAAATATGTATAAAAATTTTTAAACCCTGTTGACAGAATTCAGGAAAGGATTGCCACAAAATTGATTTTTCGAAAACAAAAGTACCACATATGCAAAAACGATAACAGAATTGATCTGACAACCCTGATTGTTATTGGTTACAATTGTTTATTATTGCTGATGCTTGATACTAAATTTCACTTTTTTTTTGAATTTAAAGGGATTTTTTTTAAGTATATTGATGTTTGTTAATAGTTAATAAAAGACTGTTTATGATCCCTTCAAAAATAAACTATTCTCATACAGTAAAGCCTGTATGTTTGGATCTAATGGATTCTGTAAATTGTTGTTGTTTAAATTGAATAAGCTTTTATAAAGTGAGCTCAGTTAAATCTAATAGTATTTCATCAAGTAAAATAAAAAGATCGTTAGTTGCTATATGATAAATGGCTGATAGGGATCCTTTTAAAGTAGATATAGTCAAGCAGCAAGGCTGTGCATAAAAAGTTAGTTCCACGCTACAGGCTAGATAGCTTCTTGTACCTTTTTTAATAGAAATAATTGAGGTTATAATCATGAGCCAGTTGAATTTTGATACGGTAATTGTTTTCAAGTATTAGTTGTTACAAAAACCAATTTCAAGTAACTGGCTCTTACGTATAAACCCTGACCCTTAATTGTTACACTGTCCCAGTTCTAAGTACAGTAGGTATAAATTTTATTTGAAAAGCATCTGGGAGTTCGTTCAGTCATCAATAATTTTCTACGTGTTTAAAAAAAAACTCTCTAATTAGAACTAATTTTTACAGCTAACTTATAATATTTGATATTGTTTAATTGTGGTTTTCGGTAGTTTTCGTATTCTTTATAGCTAAATGGGTCATTATCCGTTGTTTGGTCCTCGTTACTACTACCAAATTCAAGATAAAATACAAAATAATATTTAAAATGGTTATTTAAATAATGCAAAAAAAAAAAAACTGATTATTTCATTTGTTGGGAGTGAAAATTGATTCTGTTGAAAGCATTGAAAAATTCTAAACTATCTTTTCAAACTGTATTAAAATGCATTTTATGCCACCAATTGAGAGATATTATAAGTAAAGCCTTAATGACGACATAGCTTTCAATTTCCTTTTTTTTTTAAAAAAAAAAAAAAAAAAGAAAATGGCGTTTGGCTTAACCCTAAAAGTTTTTTGTTACATACCTTTTCAAGCTCATTGCACAAAAGGTTAATGAATCAAATTCACACCTAATCATGTCATGAATATATACTTTAAGGTAAAAATAATTATTAAATTAAATCATCATTTACATGATTTTCTACAGCTGATATAACTGTGTACCAAAAATTTTTAAATATTCAACCGTAGCATAGAAAAAAAAAAAAAAAAGGAGAGTAGTCATTTTGTAGAAGGAAATTCACAAAAATCAATTTTCCTTGTTTGTTTTTTAAATTGCAATTTGAAAATGTTTTTTTTTTTTTTCGAGGCAAAAAACAAGTAGTTGCTTATAAATTCGTAATTAAAAGCTTTAATTATTTTAACAACAAAATAAAATAAAAATAAAAAGTTGAAAGTAAACTATCAATATTTATTCAAAATAAAATAATAAAAAACTGTTGGTAACTTATCAGAGGTCTTGTATACTTCGAATCTCGAAAGTGAATCATCGACTGAGGCAATTCATATTAACCTAGTAGTAGTAATATCTTTTCTTATTCTCGCTTACTTAGCGTTATACACTGATTACCATATAAACCTACGTTTTACACTAATTTAAAAAAGATTTTCACATATATTACTTTTATTTTTTCTGTCATACTGTTTTTTTGAAGGGTCTGCTTAGTGATTTAGAATGTAAAACAAGACAAATTCTTAAGGTTTGGTTACAGTTGATGATGTTGACCAATCATAGGGCGTGAAATTTTGATTACTTACCCATATATGCTGCAACTTGATATTAAAAAAGGAAATTTAGTATAGATAAATATGGGAAGAATAAAACATTTATATTAATATTTAACTGATATGTAACCAAAAAAAAAAAAAAAAAAAACCTTGATTATGGTATGTAACTATGATTCAGGCGTTTTCAAAAACTAACAAATTAAACTATTTCTAGCTGCCGCAGATTGTGGTGAGCTGTATGGGTATTGTCAAAGACTATGGTAGGTGTTACTGTTTGAAAAGTAGCAAGTCTAAGTTTCGTGGTTAAAAATTTTGGTAAAAAAAAAAAAAAATGAATAAGATCTAATTATTTTTGAGCTTTAAAAGTGGGTTATATGATTTTCAAGCGTAAAAATGTTTTTCAGTATGATTATCAACGTGTTTTTTCTCAAGATTCAAGAAATGAAAACACGTAAATGTAATGAACGATATGTTAAACACAGTACCTACTTGAAGATTGAGATAGTATCTACCAAAATTATTATACGAAAACAGATTTTAATGTTTTAATTTTTTTGTGTCTGTGGTTGACAACCACATCAGATTTTTTACTTTAGGCTTGATCCACTTGAAACTGTGTTTTTGCTTCAATAAAAATTTTTGTCTACGGAAAAAAAAAAAAAAAAAGACAACTCTGCAATATTAAAATATTTTTCAAATATTTTATATTTATATTTTAAGTAAATGCAATAAAAAATCTTTTCTAATTACAGTACTTATAAAAGATCAGAAACCTTTTTACAAAACGTGGTCATAAAGCCTTTTTTTTTTTTTCATTTTTAGTTTGTAAAAAAAATCAAAACATAGGAGTTACAAACAGTGTAGTATATTGTAAGGCTGATGTATTTTTTTTTTTTTTTGATCGGTTAAATGGTTGTTTAATTACTACTTTGTTTTTCCGCAGTCTGAAAACTGAGAATACGTACAGTATATATAGGTCTTTTTAGGATTGGAAGAATATAAAGGTCAACCCAGGAATTCCATTTTCAAAAAAAGATTTTATTACATGGTATCACAATCAATATAAAAAAAAATTTTTTTTCTAGTCAAGGAGTCACAAAGTTGTTATAAAAGTCAACAACCTGATGATAGATAGAAATTTTGTTTATTGTCCTTAAATCACGTAATCAACCTGATGATATTTATATATATATATATTTATTTATTTTGATCAATGTATGATGGAACAAACTGATATTTTCTGGTAATATGTTATTTTGCACAAGAAAAAAAAAATTATTTTTTTTTAGCAATTAATAATTAAAAAAAAAAAAATAATAATGCTGATAGTAATAATAATAAAGTTAAAGTTGGCGTAGAATGCTACACACATAAAAAAAAAAAAGACTTGGAAAAAGACCCAAAGTCTAGGCCCCTGTTTTTTATTTTTTTTTTGAATCTTATTTATACGTATTACTCATATATGTATGTTTCCATGTCATAAGCCGTTTGTTTAGGCATAAGTATAGTAGCTTAAGTCGTATATATTATGTTTTAATAGAAAGAAAAAAAAAGAAATAGGCCTACTCTCTCGCTGGTCAAATTACGTACAGTATTAGCAAGGAAAATAGATTAGCATGGTAATAAAACTTGAAATATATATATATATATAAATAAATAAATGCAAAAAAAAAATCAAGACTTTGACGTGTATAAAAGTATTGTAGTTTATCGGGTTTATAATATTCGTGTTTTAGTTATTCGGTTCTTTGCCTGTTGAAGAAATTGATCTTGATCCGGGTTGGTTCTCAACTAATACATACCTGACACTTTATGCCTATACTCCAATACTAACTTACTTACTTTCTGGTTGGTTTGATTGTATCCCGGCAATCAACCTGAGTTTTTTTTTTTATTATTACTTTTTTTGCACATGTTAATTGCAGTAGCATTTATACCAAGTACTGATTTTCGTGAATATCTAAACACAATTCTAAGGCTGATTGAGATATTTGGTGTTAAACTCATCTCTATATTCAATGAAAATAATATAAATACGAAATGATATTGATTAAAAATAAAAGACTCAAGTGTTTATGAAATTAGAAACTGAATTGATTTGATTTTTTTTTTTTTTTCAATCTAAATTTTTCATCCTGTTTGCCAAGTTTTTTTTCAAGTACTTTTTAATTCTAGAAACAAAATGAGTTTTAATCAATGACCTGCAGTTATGTGGCACTAGTACAACACCTTACATGGATTTAAGTATCACAAAACAACTCCAACGGTCGTTTATTTATTTATTTATTTATTTTGATTGGTCTGAAATGATTGTTATCAAACTTTTCCAACTGCTTCTTCCAAAAGCTTGAAACAAAAATTGAGCTTTTCTGAAAAAAGATTTTTTTTTTTTTTTTTGTTGTCTCAAAAGAATACAAGTATACGTAGAAAAAAAATTGATTCAATGCCCAGGTAAGCCTCTTTTTTTTCAGTATTTAATTACTAATTACACTTAAATAATGAACAAAAATATAATTTCGTATATCAGCTTATGGTTACAAATGCAGCTTTTGCTCTGAGCATATGTAACTTTTGTCTTGATACTATGATTTCATATGTTGTACATGTAAATGATAAGTTTTGCAATTTCTATACTAAAATCTGTAGCAATTTTATCTTTTTTTATTTTATTTTAAATGAAGTTGGATCTAAAACATGAAGCAGTCTAGATCATTAGAGAAAATAAAAAAAAAAAAAAAAGCAGCGTGATTATTGAAATCATTACATTGCAAACTGGAAAAGAATAAGTAGGATAAAAGGACTTTTCTTGATAAAAAAAAAACAAGTTATAATAAAACATCCGATATATTTTCAGATTTATTTATTATTTTAAACAAAATGTTACATTTGATTATATTATTTACAATTTTTTCTTTTATTAATTAATTTGTTGTGTTTTGAAAAATTGGTGTTTTTTTTTTTTTTTTTTTTTTGCTTTAAGTCAAGTACCAGTAAACTTGCATCAAACTGGTGCATTTACAAAAAACTTTTGTTTAAAAATATTAATGATAATATGAATGGAAATAGTAATCAATTATTCATTTTTTTCTTTGAATTTCCAAATCTCAACCCAAAATATTGTTTTTTTTTTTTTTTTACTGGAATTCCTTTAGTTGTAGTCAGGTATCTCACAATCAAGAAAAAAAAAAAACTAATGAAATAATCCAAACTTTTTTTTTCAAAAGCTCTAATGATTGTTAAAAAAATATGTAAACTAAAAGCAAGAAATAGATGAAAAGTCTGAAAATAAATCAAAACGATGAGTTTTTTTTATTTATCAATTTATTTTTTTTATTTTTTAAAAAAAATAAAAAGGATTGACATTTTTGGCTATTTTCATACGAACTTGTGCACCATCAAAGCATATCTGCATTTTTAAATCGATATTGACCAATTGTAAAGCTTTTAAATGTCAGCAAACTCGGCTCGTAGAGCTCGGCAAAATCGTTTTTATAAAATTTGGTAGAACCGGCAAATATATAAAATTAACAAATGTAGTTTGGGTTGTCTCAGTAATTAGTTGAAAAAAAAAAAAAAAAGATTTGGATTGCTATCGTAGCGTAGTGGTTATGAAGAACCTACATGGTAAAACCTTTTCAAGACAAAAAAAAAAAAGAAATATCAGCTTCTTTTGTTGCTCTGGATAAATCCTCTGATCAAATACTTTTCATGTTTTGACTACATAACAATAATCATAATTTGTAAGTCTTGATTGATGGAATGTTGTGCCTAGTAATTCTGAACGTCTCTAGAAAGCGAAACTTTATTTTATTTTTTTTTTGTTTATACAAGATTGCATTGTTATATTTTTGTTCTTTCTCTTTTTTTGGTATGCTGAAGGCTGGTGTGTGACAGTAATTCATTGACCTAAAATACATTTGGCTAGATAAAAAGCAGATTCAATCGAGCTTGACTATCATGGTTCACTCCGATTGCATAATCTTTTAGGCTATTGCGTAAACTTATTTAGATTACCATTATTTATCAAGGTTTTTTTTGTTTGTTTACTTCCTTTTGTTTCACAGAGACCAAAGTTTTTGAAAACGTGGCCATTGAAGATAAAGCCTATAAAATAAATAAATAAAAACATTTGACTTAATACTAAATTCATTTTCTTTTTTTTTTTGCACCTTGAAATTTGATGCTTGTAGAATTGAACACTGAAAAAAAAAAAAAAAGAAAGGGGACCCCTATTTTTATGACATCAAAACCAATCTGTTTAAACATTTTAGGTTACGAGTGTGGTACTGTCAAGGATATTGTTTCCGTTTAAAGAACCACACAAACTCTTATTTTGAATTTAGCCAATCAAGCAAAGCTCATTAGCAATCATATTAAAAAAGTTAAAATATGTTGGCCAATTAAACAAAAGACATTACTAATTAGATTGCAGAGGGCCAATCATGTTGTTGTCAAATGATGAATGCTTTTTAGTTCACTGCAACATTAATCGCAGTGTTGCCTTTCGTGTAGAGAAAAATTGTTTTTTTTTTTTTGTTTTTAATATTTTATATTTGTTTTTTTTTTTTTTCCCTCCTCTCCCATTGTGCTGTTAAAACTTGAATCAAGTACGGCTGCAGTACAGCAATACAAAAATCCCCTCTTAAAATACAAAAACCCTAACAGACATTAAAAAAAAAAAAGAAAATGCCCGTGTTTGGATCTCAAATGTTTGATTCGTAATCTTGCTGTGTGAGGAGAAATAACCAAAAAAAACAAATTTTGGCCTTCCATCGCGTTTTTTTGCAAAAATGTCCCAAAAAGAAAAAAAAAAAAAAAAATTTATTATGATACTCAATATGTTGAACGTCTTTGTTATATTATTAAAAGAAAAAAAAAAAAAAAGCCAGTTTTTGATGTAGTAATAGCAATGTTTTTTTTTTTTTTTTTTGTTTTTTGCAAACCCTGCTCCATTCAAAACCGGAAAAATTACAAACACAGAAGAGCCTCAATCTTTTTTTTTTCTATAAAAATCCTCTGCTTTCCCTCAATCTTAGAGGCTCCTTGTAACAGTTTTACTTAATATATGCCATCATATTAAATCTTAAGTCTTAAAAAAAATTTATATATATAACTATATTGATTTTTATTTTTATAATTTAAATTACAACATCACACAATAATGGTTCTTGTTACTATCAAAAACAGCTTAATGGGCAAAAAAAGCACAGACGATGAAAGAAAAGCCCTGCTTCCCACGTTTAGATCCTATGAGACCGTTGTCAACAAAAATGACGACCTGTTTGAATCTCGCTCTGTCTCGTCTGACTTTGACCAATCCTCCTCAAGCACTACTTCGTCCGCCTCTGAAACGTCGCTTGTAAACCCCCGTGTCATGTCAGATATCATCATCGGCCTGTCTGACGGTCTCACAGTTCCCTTTGCTCTTACCGCTGGTCTCAGTAGTCTCGGTAACTCGCGTCTTGTCATCACTGGTGGCTTAGCCGAGCTTGTCTCCGGTGCGATCTCCATGGGTCTCGGTGGCTATCTTGCTGCCAAGTCCGAGTCTGAGTACTACACCAACCAGGTTGAAAAGGAGCGCCTTCTTTTCAAAAACTCTTCTGAAACAAGCTCTAATAAAGTTGAAGATATTCTCTCTGAATATAACCTGTCTCCCGAGACTATCAAATCATTTGTTTCTGATATGGAAAAGTCGCCATCGAGCATGATTGACTTTGTGATTCGGTTTGGTAAGGGTCTTGAAGAGCCTGCTGATGGTCGCCAGTTCACATCTGCCATGACTATTGGAATTGCATATTTTTTGGGTGGCTTTGTGCCGCTGATTCCCTACTTTTTCACTAAATCCGTGGAGCAGGGTCTGATTGTGTCTGCAATTGTCATGGGTATCACTCTCTTCATTTTTGGTGTCGTGAAAACATTTGTGTCTCTTGGCAGTGACTGCCCCAAACAAAAGGTGTTTTATAATGGTCTTCAAATGCTCATGACGGGTGGCATTGCTGCCGGTGCTGCCTGGGCTCTCGTTCGCGCAATTGAGTAAAAAAAAAAAAAAAAAAAATTGCCACACGTTGTTCCTACAGCTGGCTGGCCATAACATTGCGTAAAAACACACTTTTTTTTTGGTGGCCGCGTGGAGCATGGAATATTTATTACGACCAGCGGCTCTTGTCTGGTTTGTCTCTTGCATTGTTTTATTTGTGTTTTCACAACAAACTTTTGTTTAATTTCATTTTTTTTTTTTTTAACTCCGAGATGAAAAATTTTCGTTGAGTTTTCCATAATGGTATCGAAAATAAATAATTTTTTAATGACTTGAACTTCATATGAATTTATCAAGTGAGAGGGGAGATCTTTTTTTTTTTTTTTTTCTAATTATGTACATGAATGTTGGAACTTGTAACTCACCAATAGCAATTTTTGTATTACAAAGTCCTAAGTGACGTTGCTATGACAATGCCAAGTCCTGCAAAATTCTTCAAGATCTAAAAAGAGCTACAATTTTTTTTTTTTTTTGGTCAGTACCCCCCTTTTTTGTAAAATAAAAAAAAAAAAAAAAAAAAAAAAGAGTATTGTCTTTAAATATATACAATAACCTACAGGTCTTGTTGTATTTTGTATTATTGTTTATTGACAATAACAGTCTGTCATATTTATATGTGCCAAAAAAAAAAAAAAGTGTAGTAAATCTAAATGTATCTAAATAGCCACACACACATCCCAATATTGGGTATAAGCAAAATAACTACATACGTATATAATACATTAATCTTTTATATATATACGTACATATCTTATTTTTTTAAAAAAAAAATGTAAATAGGGTTAAACACCCTTGACTACCGAGATTTAATGTTACAATCTACATGAGCCATTTACAAAAGTTATATGCAGCTCTCGGGTTTGAATTCTCATGTATGCTTTTCAGAATCGATCAAAATGTGTCTATTCTTTTTTTTTTATTATTATTATTATTATTTTTCAGAAGGGGGTCATAGGCATCATAAAAAAAAAAAATAACAATCCATACCTGTACGTAGATAGTATAATGATTAATAACCCAATCAAAGCTTCTAAATGGTTTTACTGTTGATTTTTTTTTTTTTTTTTGCAACAAAAACAGTCAAAAAAAAAAGCCTTCTTTTTTTTTAATTGAAGAGTGAATAAAAAAAAAAAACAATAATAACATTAAAGATATTTACAATATCGTTTAATTTTTTTTTTATAAGAACACGGGGAGTAGTCTTTGTTTTTAATCTAACCGATCATTACTTTATTTGATATTTGTGTAAGAAACCATAATGAGGTAATTTGTTTTTACAAGAACAGATGCAAGATTTATTAGTTTTTTTTGTTTCCATAGTATAATTTATGCGTATGAAGAAAAAAAAAAAAAAAGGGCTACTTATATTAATACATTTATAAAATACCATGTTTAAAAATAGTCTTTAAATGCAAAGCTTATACAAAGAAACAAAAAACAAAAAAGCAAAGAGAAAAGAGGGATGGAAAATTGAAAACCAGGCCTGAGTTTGTGCAAGAATGAAAATATAATGATGTCAATATATATTTGTCTTTTTTGAACTGAGTGATCTCCCCAAGGCCACTTTGCATATTTATGATATAGATTAATGTACACTAGCCCTGTTACCCAAAAAAAAAAAAAGTTAAATTTGTATTCTAATTATTTATCAAGATGTAATTTTTTTTTTATTTTTTTTTTTTTTTTGTAGTTAGATTTGTTTGATGATAAAATTAGCCATGATCTTGAGATGTCGTAAAAAAAAAAAAAAGTCAAGACAAAATAAATATTATTATTTTTTTTTTAAAATATTAGTGGTCTAAACATTGGGAAATTTTGAAATACAAAAATCTCTTCAAGTACTTGACCTTTTTTTTTTTTTTTTTTTTTGAGAAAGCTGCATGGTTTTTAATTATCTGGAATCGCAAATAAAACAAAATAAGTAAAACAAAAAAAGCTAATGTGTTTTATTTAAGAAACTTGAAATCTGTCAATAATAATGTTAATTATCAGATGGGAAACCTGTACAATTAAAAAGGAGAGTTTTTTTTTTTTGAATTCGGAACGCTCTTTTCCGAAGTAAGAAAAAAAACTTTTTTTTTGTTTTTGTCTATTTTATAAATCCATCTTTGAGTTTCAATTTGACTTGAAAAAAAAAAAAATTTTTGTTTTCACATTTTTCCAAACCATGTTGTCACTATGATTGCGAGGATAATTTAAAATCTTAGCTTACAGTCTCAATGTAAGTTCTAAAAGCTTTTTTATTTGATTTGGGGTCAGTTTCTAGCTGTCAAACATAAAGTAGGAAATTTTGATGTTGGCGATATCAAGCCAATTTTCAAAACTATTCACAGTCAACTCAAAAAACTGTAAAGTGCTTGTGGGAATTTTTGTTTACCGTCTTTACATCACTACGTTATCAAAAAAAAAAAAAAAATAATAATAATATATTTGAAGAAGTTATAGAATTCAACAAACATTCGTCTTTATGTGACTTTAAAATTAGCAGTGTCATCGCATTTCAGTAATCCTAGCGATTGGTATTCACCGAATTCTTCGTGAAAAAAGTTTCATTGTTCATGTCTTCTTTGAAAGAGTCTCTCTGTAATGAGGGCCGAAATTAACAGAATTAAATTAAATGTGATTAAGAAATATGATTGGCTATGAACACTGAAAAAGACTACCGGAAACAACAATCAAACAATATCAAGTAACATAAGTTAGTTGTAGGAAGTAATCCTAGTTAGGGGTTTTCTTAATTACGTAGAATATCATTGATGATTGAAGAGCTCCAAGAAGCTTTTCAAATAATATTTTACGTAAATGGGGGGGAAGGGACAATGCACTAATTGAGGGTCAGGGTTCACACATGATATCCAATGTTTGAACATTGGCGTATTAGAATAAGACTGGCTTCTATGAACCGTCCACATTATTAAGACGAGACTGGCTTCTGTTAACAGTCCAAATTTTGTATTTCAATAAGCTGTCCAGCTGCAGTCTGTAACTAACTTTTTAGTCACAGCTTCGCTGTTTAACTATATCCATTTCGGAGGGATTTTTATCAACCTCGTACTATATAGTAACTAATGATCTCTTTCTAGATCGCTACACGGAATCTCATTGGATTCAAATAACAGCAATTTAAAGAATCTCATTTGGATTCAATCAATAACAATTCAAGGAATCCCATTGGTTCCAAACATACAGGCTTTTCTGTACAACAATAGTTTTTTTTTTTTTTTTTTTTTTGAAGTGATTCTCTTACTGACTGTTAACAGACATAGATCTATTCAAGAAATTTCATTGGATCCAAACAATGTATACATCGTGATATTGAGCATAAGCATTAATCAACAATCGTAACCCATAGTAGTTGGGCTCGTCAAACCAACTTTGGTACAAAGACTGTGTCGTGTAATACCATTAGCCAACCGTTATAACTTCAAACTGATATTTTTGGAGGTTTTTTTTTAGTAATTAAATTTTTTTTACATCATTAAATTACATGAATAAAATAATAATAACAAAGATATACAAAAAAAAAAGCCATTTGATTCAAAAATATTTGTTTCTATGATAATAAAACGATTCAATACAAATAAAAAATTAATACCACAAATTGAGACAGTTGAAATGTTTTCAAAGAGTGTTTTTTTTGGCATTCAGCCAAGTATGTTTCTTTTTTTTGAAAAAAAAAAAAAAACTTTTTCAGAGTTTGATTTAAAATTTCTAATTGATACAAAAAAATGTTTTTTGAAGCGGTATTAAAATTCTTTTTGGATTTATTACTGCAACGTTTTTTTTTTTTTTTTTTACTAATAATGTGCATGATTAGAGCGGTATGCAAAGCTTTTTACCATGTGTTAAGGTATCAATTTACTCGATGTAATGAATTCCAGAATATTTTTTTTTTTAACATACGGACAATCTTAACGAGAATTTAGTACTATCAAATACAAAAACATACTTATACGCGCTGAGAATGCTATTTTTAAAGTCTCATAGAGATGAATGTTTTTTGAATTCCATGTCTTCTTTGCATATCTTTGTTATTATTATTATTTTAATTATGTAACTATGTGATGTAAGGACAAAAAACAGATTTTCTATCCATGTGTTCAATGGTCTAAAAAAATGAAATTCGATTTCCAAAAGATGTGAGAACAAGATAATGTTTTCAAAAGTTTTTGCTTATATAGAGCAGATCTATGAGCGGGATCTTTATTTTATCATCTAAATAGACACTCGCCTTCAAGGTTATAAGTGGCTATTTCATAATAACTGCGACCAAATAATTTTTTTTTACTTTTTTTTGTAAATTAAATAATCAGAAAAAAAAAATGAAAGAGTATGCTATGGTATATATACATATATTTTTTATCATAGAGTTTACTTATAAAAAAAAAACGCAACACTATAGTTTAGTGGAAAAAAATTAGCCCTACGGGGGGCTCGAACCCCCAACCTTGTGATGACTTTAGTTCTGAAGACAGATAGTAAGAGTCACACGCTCTACCGATTGAGCTAGCAAGGCTATTATTTAATTGTTAACTTATCTTGAGATTCAAGTTACTATTTAAGGACTTTCTAAATTTCTTTAAAAGCATTTCTTTTAAACATTGGATATCTTGGAACAATCTTAAAAACATCAAATTCTTTAATAATACAATACCATACTTCAAAAAATTTTGAAATCACGGTATTTAGACTAAGAAGCCTCACATTGTTTATTTATCAAAAAAAACAGTTTGTTGGTCATAATGGAATTTTAACAGTTGATGCGCTTGCAAGGCTAGTGAGCTATTTCAAACAAATCAGAAACAAAATTGTGAGGCTTCTATTTCTGTCATTGATATCAAAGGCGCATTTGACAGTGTTTACAAAAGTACTCTCTTGAAGTTCTACAGAGGACAGAGCTAACTAAGGTTAGTGAGCTGACTGACAACAACATGGTGACAATTGACATTAAAGG
>QVTG01000489.1:0-14202 GCA_013305925.1 Geotrichum reessii
TAATAATATAATAATAATAATAATAATAATAATAATAATAATAATAATAATAATAATAATAATAATAATAATAATTATAATTAAAGTTGTGCATCCATAAATATACATGTGGGTGCTGGTTTCGTAAGTGCTGATTTGCTTTTGTTACTTAGTGCTAGGGGTGTGTGTTTCTCTAATGCAGGAATAAGACCAGGCAAAGCTAAAAGAAAAATACAGATTAAAAAATAAGAAAGATTAAAACAAAACTGCAAAAATCAAATTAAAATAATTAAAATAATAAATTGTTGAATCAAGTTTAAAAGCAGCTAGTTTTAATGGTCCATCACATCATCCCTTGAGGTGATCATAGTATGCATTCATACGCGAGTTTTCTGCTTGTTTGCACTCGATGCTGTAGGAAGAGCTAGACGCGCAGGCGCACCCAAAACAGACACGGATGTTTTTCTGGTGCTTGCAGTTGTTGCCGGCGGTGATGGCGTCATACGCCGGCGCCCGGTCTCAGAAGGCGGTGACCGCGGCTTGTTGTTCTCTTTGCCTGGCGTACCCGGTCGAGACGCAACTCCCGTCTTTGGACTTGAAGCACGAGTAACAACAGAAACTACAGGTTTGGCTGGTGGAAGAGGCATGAGTAGCGATGGTGAGACAATCTCAAGATGGTCCAAATCTTCGTCTAGACTTACTTTGTTAAAGTCCTGCTCCAACACATGTATCTCTTCCACGTCAATATCCATCATTTCTTCATCTTTTTCTTCATCAGAAGACACACTAACCGGTTCCCAACTACGGCGTTTGCTGGGGGATGCTGGGAGGTCAACTTTAACTTTACCGGCCTCCCAGCGCACACGACGTGCAACATGCTTCATACTGCGAATAGGTGATTTCGTCAGTACAACTTGCTGCTTTTTGTGAATGTTGCCAAGTCCAGGAACACCTCCCACAATCGTATTATTGTTGTTGCTGCCATCGCCATTCGATGCTGACGATGAGCTACCAGCCACCGCAGGACGCCGGCGAAATTTGGCAATCCCGCTTGGTGTGCCGTTGCTGTTTATTACTCGTCTAACCTTTTGGGGAGGGAACTCTTTCATGCTGCTGGTATTGCTGCGGCCACCATCTACCATGTCTTTATCAACCAATGGTTGGGCGCGAGGAGGACTTTCTGGTTTGATTGACAACGCTGCAGAAAATATTTTAGACAGACCAAAAACAGTGTTGTCGTTTGTGTTACCACCGAGTCGTAAGAAAAACTCATGTTGTGTCGCGAGTTGATCCACTCCAGCTGAGTTCATAATAGCAAAGGCAATGTCTGCAAACGCAGTCAGTGCTTCTGTGCTATCAGAATCATCTTCCGCAAGCCCACAGTAAAGCTCTGCATCAGCCCGCAAGCGTAGCAATTCAGACAGATTGTTGAATGCTGCTCGGTCTGCAACCGTGATACCAGGCGCATCTTCTAGACGACGTGCCAACGTGGCAGCAATATGACCAACAGCTGTTTGACGCTCCTGCATGAGCTGTGCAAGAATTTGCTCTTGTCCATGTTTTGCTGTTCCCAATCGCTCGCTTTCACGGGCCAGTTGAGAACCTAGCTCAGTGTCATTGCATCCCGCGTTCTTAGCAGCAGCTACCAATGCAGCTACCTGTCGCACCTGGGTTGCCAAAAGCTTTAACCTACGCAACGACACAATCAGTTGTGTATGTAATGGCTCTGCTCGTACATAAGCCTGCCGTAAGCTTTCCTCTGCATCACTCACCATGGTCTGAACACGCTGGCGTGCGTGCGCCTCCTGTGCTAGCGCGTGTCCCACAGCTTTGGACTCACGTCTTCTTAGTTCCTCAATCTCAGCCTTTTGTTCTGTAATCATTTTAAGATAAGATCCAACATGGCGATCCAAGTTGTGCTCATTGCGGATGACTTTAGTCTTGATACGCTTTGCCCGATCTGCATATTTGAGAGTGTTTAGTGTTTCGTCGTAGTGCCGGCTTGACGGGCTTACGCACACAATCATTACCGTTTTGCAGTTTCCACCAAGTGAAAATTTGAGCAGTCGTGTCAGCTTTGAGTCACGGTAAGGGACGTGGTTATGCCGTCTCGGATCACATAGCGCATTGATGCAGTTGCCTAGTGCTAGAAGCGACTTGTTGATGTTAGCTCCCTCAAGCAACCTCTCACCGCGATTCTTAGTAGCACTAGCCCGCTCGCTACCAGCTAAATCAATGATTGAAAGCGTTGCAAACGTGTGGGCCTCGGAGATAAAAGCTGTACGGTTTTTCTGAACGACGTTAATCTGCAGCACTGCGTGCGATCGTGAAGAAGTAGCATTTGCTTCTGTTGGAGAAATAGTCCTATTTTGATTTCCCTGAAGAATCATATCCATAACTTCTTCGACATTTGATGGCTTGTGTGTACTGAGATTTGAGACAAGTATGCGGTTTTCGGAATCTTCACGCAGTGCTAACTGCTTGCAGCTCGGCTCTAACAGATCTCTGATAGTCTCATTATAAATTTCAAGGTATGACAATGATACATCAACGTGCTTTGTGTCACGCAAGTCGTTGATGCGCTCAAAAAGTTCTTTCATCGTCAAGAAAATGATACCGGGTGCGCGAGGGGTGCCACTAATAGTATGTGTCTTTCCGCAGCCCGTTGCACCATACGCAAAAACCGTCGCATTATAGCCATCCAGTACGGAGTCAAGCAGTGGTCGCGTTGTATTTGCGTATACTTCCTCTTGTGCGGCTTCCTCATCAAAAAGTCGGTCAAACACAAAGCGATGCTCACGGATTCGCGCTGTTGAAGACGTCGGGAAGGCAGCACGCTGCATGCGCGCCGTTGGGTTAGTGTCTGGCGGATCAAAAATTAACATTCGGTCGTCGACCACGTTGATAACCTTGCGGATACCCGCGCGTGAGCCCATCCGAGAGGCAGATCGGGCCGGCCCTGCGCTGACTCCAGTGCCGTTACTACTGCTGCCATTTGGTATGCTGTTGGCAAGGTTACCATCACCCATAAAAAGGGGTTCTTCTGAAACGGGTTGCAGCTGGCTGCTTTCCTCCGCCGTAAATGGTCTCACTCGCACTGTGCTTCGTTAGCCGAAGTTCTCCTGCCAACACTTTAATCTTAAATAATAACATTACCCGTTACAGATATAGATGACTCCTTGCCAGTCATGTTGTTGTCGTTTATAATATTAATCCAAAAAAAAGTTTAAAAAATTATAGAAAACCGTAAATAAAACGGTATTACTCTTTCTTTGAAATAAAATCTGAAGAAAAATAAATAAGAAAAGACGTTGTTATAAAAAGTAAATGAAGATGTTTGTTGTTGTCAGTTGTTTGTTTATTCTTGTGAAAGTTTTTTTTTTCTTTTGTTTTTGTTTATGTTTCCCATTTCGTTGGCGCGTCTCTTTCGCGCGGCCCCTATGCGAAACAAATAAGCGTAAGGTTGGTAATCTGCCCTTGTCCTTGTCTTAGCCACGTCTATGAAAAGAAAAAATCATTAAAAAAACTATATGTACAATTTTATTGTTTTGATATTTACATCTATTGACTGCTTTTATTTTTCATGTTGCCCTTGCAACCAGCGCTTCCACGTACGCCCGCGGCTGCGCGGCTGTACCCTGGAATCGGGCTTGCCACTCGCGCACACGGTGAACGTCGCCGAGTTCCACTAGTGCAAGCAGTAATGCCTCGCTGATAATTGTATTGGGTGTTATATATGTTGGAACAAGCTGGTAGTATGCATCCTCAACGGCAAACGGATTACCTTCTTGCACAGCACGACGAACCAACACCTGGTATGTCTCTTGGTCTGGAACCACCTCGAGCTGCTTGAACTCTTGCATCATTTGCGACAAAAGTTGCCCATTTCTAGCATCAACCAGTCCCGCTAGTACGAGGTTTGTTGCTAGAGTGATAGCGTTAGGATGTTCGCGTTTTGCCCGTACAACCCGCAGTAAATAATCTGCCACATTTTGGACAAGTTCCATGTTAGCAGCCAGCTTAGTTGTGACAGTAGGCAAGTCACGCAGTTTGACATTGTTTGCCTGCTCACCGATCTGAAGCAAAACTTTGATACTTTTAATTACTTCGTCGTGTGAGGCGTAAATCTCTGCGGTAGCTGTAACTAAAGATAAATCATGGTCAAAACCACGATGACAAAGGCTTTTAACTGCATGTAGTGTCATATCTTTATCGTTGTGTCGCAAGCCCTCTTCTACTAAAGTGTAATACACACTGTCGCTAGGTAGTACGTAACCTGGAGTTATACAATTGTCCAGAAGCCAACGAAGCGATTCATAGTGCTGTAAATCTGCAGCTTTGGCCAAAAAATGTCCCCAGAGTCGTGTATATATTGTTGTCTTGATATCTTGGTTCATGGTTTGTATCAGTTCAAATGCAGTTGTGATGTCGTTTTTCTCCAGAAGCTGATGAATCAAAACCTCGTAGCAGTGCAGTGACACAGTATTACCGCCAGTATGTGTATTTCGAAACAATTCAATAGCAGTTTCTAGCTCGTTTCCATGTATTAAAACCAAAAGAACTTTGCTAAACACTTCCATGCTTCGACGCCCAAACTGGAGGCTAAAAAATTGATTCACAAGCTTCGTACGCAGCAGCTGATCTTTACTGTCCATCATAACTGTCGCAAGTGATTTGAACAGTTGTGCAGGTACCTTTTTATCATTATCGATTAGGTCTTGCACAAGATTAATCGCGACGCTTGTGTACTTGGGGTATGTCCTCGTCGCACCAAGTGTCTTCAGCACCTCGTGCGTAAGCAACGATGTGAGCTCAGAGTTGCTTTCTATTATTCGGCTAGCAACTTTCAATGACTTTTCATAATCATGTGCGTCGTTGAGAGCTTTCAACTCCTTTAGCGCGGATGCGGATGCTGCTTCCTCAGATGTTAGACTCCGGGCGCTACTATGTGCACTATATGTAAGTCCAGAAACACCACGGTTGAATAATCGAGAGCGCTGTAAAACTAATAAACGATTTGACTTGTTGCACCAACTCATGTGTATTTATTTCTGTGTATGCTGTCTCGGCTCCGTCTGGCGCCGACTGAAAGGTGGAACCAGAAAATTATGAATGACAGAAATGAAAAATGATTACATAATTAACGTTTAGTGATTCGCCAGTACAAATCAAAGTAGAAAAAAATTTTTTTTTCAACTCCCCACTGTTGTCATCACCGATATCATTCCCCGGAACTTCAAACCAGCTAAAATGATAGGTTTAAGAGCATCTCGCATGGCTCTCAGAGTATGTATTTTTAAAAAAAATCTTTTTTTTTTTGGTTTTTATTTTTTAATTTTTACTTCTCTTGCTAACATTCGCGTCAGGCTCCTTCTCACCGCCAGGCTCTGCGGTCTGCCCTTCCCGGATTTAGACACGGTATGGCTGCCCCTTTTATCGGTTCGCGCTACAACTCCACCGGCTCTAGTGTCGCTGAAATCAAATCTGAAATTGGTCAAATTTCTTTAGAAAAAGTACCTGAAGTTGTTGAGGCTGTTAAGCTTGTTGCGCCTGACCAAATTGGCTACTTCCAGTCGCTTGGGCTTGCGCAGACTTGGTACTGGCCCCCTGATGTTTTCCAGCACATTTTCGAAATTATGCACGTCTATTCTGGCTTACCTTGGTGGGCAAGTATCATGGCCGTTACTGTCGGATTTAGAGCCATGTTACTCCCCTTGTACATCAAGGCATCAGATCACAGTGCCCGTATGTCCGCTATCAAACCTGAGCTCAACAAGCTTACTCAGGAGTACACCAAAGTTGACGATGCCCTTGAGGGCCAAAAGCTTCTCGTCAAGCGTAAGAAGCTTATGGAGGCTAGCGGCATCAAGACCCGTTTTTTGCTTATGCCTCTTCTTGGTATTCCGTTTTTCATTGGTATTTTCTCTGGTATTAACAAGATGTCTGCTGCCAAGGTCTTTGGCATGAGCAGTGGCGGTTTTGGCTGGTTCGCTGATCTTACAATCCCTGATCCTTTTCTCGGTCTGCAAGTCATCACCGCTGTAGTCTACGCCGCCACCATTAAGATGGGTGGTGAAACTGGCGCCAGTCCCATGTCACCTGGAATGAAGAAAATTTTCACTTATATGCCTTTCATTGCTGTTCCATTGACCATGGGTGTTCCCGCTGCCACTTGTCTGTACTTTGCCACAAACTCCTTTTTGTCCGTTGGTCAGACTCTGTTGCTGCGTTCTCCTAAGGCTCGTGAGATTTTGGGCCTGCATCCTATTGTTGCCCCCGTACACGACCCGGCTGCTGAGAACGTTTCCGCGTTTCAGACTCTGAAGAATACTTTTGAGAAGGCCAAAGAGCGTGCTGAAAAGATGGCTCGCGAGCAGGAACAGGAGGCTAGACTTAAGGCAGAGGCTCAGCGTGCCGCTGCTAATGAGAAAGTTTTTATCCAGCGTGGACCCAGTGTTAGCGATAAGTTCAAGAACCAGACTGTGAAGAAGTCTGGCAGCTTGCGAGGCTGATTACTAGACAGTGTTAAAATCTTATTGTTGTTATTATAGTTATTGTTGTTCTTGTTGTTTTTCGTATGTAAATAGTAGTATTCGCTGTAGCTAGATGTTTAATGAAGTTATTTTGCTATTCTTGTGGTCTGTTTATATTTTATTACCCTATTTTGGTTTGAAGCCTGACAAACTAACAGAAAAAAAGAGGAGAAGGGGGGGGGGAGGGAAATAAATTTTGTCTGATAAATGAAGGCCTATGTTCGTTATTTTGAAACCGTTGATATAATTATATGTTAAAATTAGCGTTCTCAGCCCGCTTCAGATAATTCTGGCATTCTAAGGCGCCGAATTCTCCATGAAGTAATACATACGCGAAGGGAAACCTAAGACACATAAAACATTGTAGGTTGATAACAGAGATTAACACACAGTAAAACCTTGACAAGCTGCTCTAATCAAGCATACCATCGACAAAGAAATCGCGGTAATGAGTTTAAGAACTTGACTACCGCTCCAAGACCTTTTTTTGGTATCAAGCAGGACTCTTAGATCAAGTTCCGGAGACACTTTAGCTAAGAAGCTACGCTCCATAGGATGCAGAGAGCATTCCTTAAAAACGTGTTCAACTGTTTCCAGCTGTCCATATTCGCAGTCTTAATCTCTTTCAGTAATACACCTTATCTAGAAATACTTCCCAAGAACATCATGACCTGTTCGCGGCTGGAACAGCTTGTTGAGGATATGGCGAGGCACATTCTTCATGAATGTTTCCAGTGGGATGCGTTAATATGATAACCGTGACTTTCTTGGCCTTAATAATAATGTTCTTTGCATGCTCATAAAATTTGAGCTTGCAGTCTATTGTCAATTTCAACAACTTGAGGATTTTCTGAGCCCGTCATTTTTGGGTCGACCAATTTTTTTTGGTCTTTTTTTACCATCGGCAAATGTCTTCGATTATTCCTTATTGCCCTACTCGGTAAATTAAGTATTTTGTATATCATAATACAGCCACCTTTTGTCGAAATACTCTTTTTTTCTGACCATCGTTAATCGAGAAGTAAATCTCATCTCTTCATCTAAAGAGTTAGATTGATCTAGGAAAAAACATCTTTTAACAAACCGTCTGAGGCTTAAATGCCCAAGTAGTACGATTTAAATTTTCCAAATTTGGATTTTGTTTTTTTTAAAAGATTGGATGCTCTTGAAATAGTCTCTAGCCGTTTCTTGATATTTTCTAGCAAATTTGTCAATTTTTGTTTTTTTGATTATGTATTTGGTATAAACGTGCGACTATAACAAATTATAATAAGGCCCAAAGATTTAGTGGTATAATTCTTGCTTAGGGTTCTAAGCACGTTTGCGAGAGGTCCCGGGTTTAATTCCTGGTTGGGCCCTTGTTTTTTTTTTTTTTGTTTATTTGAGTTGTTCGTCATGTATTTATCAAATCAACTAAATAGCACTTATACACATGTTATTAGACTTAAAAGACGTCAAGCCTTTCTATTTTTCATGTTTCATTTGTTCTCACTTAAATTAAACTCGTTAGTGGTATTAACAATAAATTTTTTTTTCATATTACAAATAATTCAAATACTAAATATCAAAATTTTAAATACAACTATATACTTAGATATTTAAAAACAGTCTACCAAAATCCTAACTACTGGTTTTTCATATATAGAAAAGCTGTTCATTGTTTTTACCTTACATAATTGAAATAACAATAAAAAAATACATACAAGACTTTTTTATTTTTATTTGCATTCAAAAAGCCTTGAACTATTTAGAACATGCTGGCTTAAATGTTTCAATTAAATTGAAGAATTAAATTCAAAAATTTAATAGTTATAGCCAATTTTGACCTCTTCGTGTTTGTTTCCATAATCAGTTCATTGTGCTTACAGCTAATAATCAGTTGTACGTATAAAGAAGGCATTAAGTAAATACAATAATAATAGACCACTTAGCAGTGGCCGCGTCTGAAACAGTTCCATTTCAGTTGCTTCGATGATGTTAAAATTTTTACAAATGAAATTCATGTGTCAAGGGAAACCCGACAGAATTATCACTGTAGTTGCTATTTTGAGTGTGATAACAGGGCAGTAAAACCTTGGCAAACTACCTGTGACTTTTGCAGCCTTTGAGATCAAAAAAATCTCAATTTTTCTCCGTAGAGGTAGAGGCCTGATATTTTAAAAAAAGATATTTTCCAGACAAATCTATTTGACAAGTTTAGAAGAAAAAATGCCCCAATAAATTACTTTCAGCGACTGGTTATTCCCTTTTGATTAGCCTCATAACCAGGTTTTTTGAACTATATTTTCCCAGATATCGCAACTAAATTTGTTTATCAAGCTTTTCTTTTTGCTACTGAGAGACAGGACTCCCGAATTTCGCTGTAAGATAAACGTAGCCGTCGAGCTTAATGCACTTAAAACTTGTCTTAAGGCAAAAATTTAAATTCCCTTAAGTTTAGCTTTGTGGACTCTAGGTATTTTCTAATACCAAACCGGGCTGGCTTTTTCCATGATTGGCCTGACGCACGAGACATAGAGTTGTCTCATAATTTGACCAATGATACCTTTAAAGACACCACCTAATCTTCTTACTGCATTAACCGTTTTGGTTTTTTTTGAGACCACATTTTTGGCGTCTTCCGCAAAAAAAATTTTACTGATAATGATGATACCTAAAAGTTTAAGATTATTCTGGGGTGGTCTTCATTTGAATTTGTTGAAAAATAAAAGTATAGATAGTTCATATTACCACTTTTTTACGCAATTGTTTTGAGTCAAATATATTCTCATTTACAATAAATTTATTAGTGATATATTTTCTGATCAACACGTTTGGACCTTCGATCTTTATAAGTGTATGCTTTTATTACACAAAAGTTTGGTTTTTAAGACAATTTTTTACAAATTTTGGGCTGGATTGAGTCTTACCAAGGCAAATTACTGGTAGCCTATATAAAAATCACAAATCAAAATTACGGTACCAAAATTGTCATTAATGGTTAGAAAAGATGTGAATTTTGTTTTGACTGAGTAAATAGCACTGGTATCATGATATTTCCAAGTTTCAGGGTGTTGCGCTAAATTTCTTACTGGTTAAAACATAAGTTGGTAGATTTTTTATTTTAAAGACTCAAGCAAAACAAAAAATGAGAAAGATTCAAAAGTTGCTACTATGCAGTTTTGTCTAGAAGAAATTGTTTATTTAAAAAAAAATTTTAATAAGTGCAGATCTTGTGCCTACATAAAGAATTACGGTCAAGGCCACGACTTATGGAAAAATAATTTTAATTCAAGTCGCTAGGAATAAAAATATGTAAAATGCATTTTAAAAAATAAAATTAAACCTTTTAACTATAACAGTTAATTTGACTTTTGAATTATTTCTCAAGAGTGGTCATGGTTTAGATGAAGGCTTCATAAACAATTTTCTACCACAATCATAAATTTTAAATGAAATAATTTTTTTCCAATTCTTGCTTTATTACTTCATTATTTTAGTAGTTTTAATATTACAATAATTTCAAATATAAATTTTGCTAATGATTTTGAAAATATATAAAGTTTTGTTTCGTCAATAATCAAAAATTAGTTATGTTTTTGGCTGTATTTTTGCAGCTAATTGATAAAAGTGACTTAGCTTATATATGAATAGAAATTTTTATTATTGTTCTTGAATCACAGAGTTACGTGAGTGAAAAAAAAATATGCATACAAAGAAAATATTAAATTCAAAAAGTTGTATCTACAAAACTTTGAAAATAGCGTTTTCATAATAGTTTAATGATTTTGGTCAATAGCACTACCATTTTTTCAATTCCACTTTTATCAACTTATTTTATCATAATTTATTTTTGTACAGTACTGCTCTTCAACTACAATAAAACTAAATCTACGCCTGGACAAATAGTTAGATAAAAATTTGTTTTTGTACAAATAATTTTTTTAAATGATTTTTGAATAAATTATTTTTGAATATTTTATTATTATAAAATTTGAATGACTAACAGTAAATAAATATCTTTGTTATTATTATTTTAATTATGTAACTATGTGATGTAAAGACAATAAACAGATTTTCTATCTATAACAATAAATAATAGATTGTAGTTACAGATATATACTTAAAGCAGTGAATTTCAGGGAAAAAAACAAAGTTTTCAGAAATAATTGTTTTACACATACTTTCTAGTTTTCTTTTGAATATATTCATATATTTGAAATAACCAGTTGTTTGTCTAAAAGTTGTTATGAACTGGATTACAAATTTCTTTTAAGGATTTCCATCCTGGCTACTTATTTTGCACTCAACAACCGATGAGCCTATGAAGACTATTCAAACCCTTAAATTTAAGATAAATTGTGGTTACAGACTTTGTCTTGCATAAGTACACTTTCATATTTTCATATTATTTCTTAAGTTTGCTGATACTTTCTTGCTTCACGTTGATCATATTGATAATCAGTATCCAAATCTTTGTAAACGGCATATTTTTATTTTTTTTAAAAAAAAAAAACAAGCATAAAATTAATTTTATTTATTAAATATATTTTGATCATTAGCAATTTCTGTGATCTTTCTGATGTTTTGTCATGGGTGGTTTTGAGTTCAACACTGTTTATTTACAAGACTAAGCGTGGCTCTACATCTTTAAAAGTTACATCAGCAATTTTATCAATCAGTCACAAATTTCCTAGAATTTAAAAGTTTTTTCTCATAGTAATAATTCTTTTATATTAGACAAACTCTCACAACACGCGACGCTTTAAGATCTTGGCCTCTTGGCAAACATTATATCCTCAGACGTGTTGTCTCGATTTTTTAGATTTTCCTGTTTCGGAAATGTTTTAGAAATCAATCTAATCATTAATACCATTTTCGGCAAATTGAGTTTTGTGAATAATTGATCAAGTTGGATATCCTTTTTTCCATTGGGAACTTTTTATTTTTTTGAAGAAAAAAAAAAAAAGAAAAACTGCGCTAAGCTTAGAAAGCAAATCCAGACTTTTAAAATGATTCAATAGTTTTTATTTTTTCAAAAATTGCTGATTTATTTATTCCAATCGAATACCCGAGTGTAAACTGGAATTGTAGTACTTCTTTTTTATTGTCTTTTTCCAAAATTAAACATCCAATAGGAATGTGGCCAGCCATCTGATAAAATACTTTTTTTTTTAAACTTAAAATTAAAGTTGACAAAAGGTATTTTTCGATGAGTAGTTAAATATTTTTTTCACCATACAATATTTTGGGATTATGACTGCTGTGGATTTTTTTTAAAAAAAAAATATTACCGATGACAATTTGAGTTTTCACAATTCAAGTTACCAAAATATGAAAAATCACTATTGATTTTTTTGATATTCTTGATTTTCAAACTTAAAACTCAATTTTCAGAGTATAAAAAACTTTGTCGCTCCCCAGTCATCCCATTATTTTTTTTTTTTTGCTCTCATCGAATCATTCAAAATTTATCTAGTGTCATTCGCTTTCAAATAAAAGATTTTTTTTTATTCTAAAATGGTCTCCTCGAAGAATTTTATTTTTACTGCTGCTCTTGCTGCTGCCGCCGCTGCTATTCCCTTCCCTGAGGCTCTTGCTCAGCTTCCTGGTGCCACTATGGAATGCCATAGCGTCTGCGGCACTCTCATTCTCGAGGCTAGAAAATGTGGTGATACCTGCTGTGACAAAGGCAGTGCTTTCATGGATCTTGTTCCTGGCTGTCTTGATTGCGGCTGGCAGTTGTGGAACTACTACGGCAAATATCTTGTTGAGCCCCTTGGCAAATGTGGTCTACCTACAGAGCCTACTGGTGTAAACACTAATACTATTGCTCAAACCACCGCTGCTGTTGAGACTTCTAAGCCTGCTGAGACCACTGCTGCTCCAGAAACCTCCGCTCCTGCTGAGTCATCTTCTCCCGTTAAATCTTCAGCTCCTGCTGAGTCTTCTCCTTCTATTGGTACTTCTACTCATGAATCTTCCTCTATGCATGCTACTTCTACTCATGAATCTTCATCTATGCATGCCACTTCTGCTCATGAATCTTCTTCCATGCATGCTACTTCTTCTCATGCTATCTCCTCGACTGTTTCTGGCATCTCATCGACGCTGGCTGCTTCTTCAGCTCCAGTTTCTACCTCTGAAGCGGTTTCTAGTACTCTTACTCAAGTCAACGGAGTTTCTGGTGTCGCCGTTCCTGGAGCAATTGCTGTTGTTGCTGGTATTGTTGCTGGTCTTTTCTAAGCTATTTTATTTTTAAAATAACTTTTTCAAGTCTACCACCCCATTTATTTCACGACTTTTAAATCATGATTTTTTTTGACGATAACAATCTGCTGAGCTAGCGTAAATACTTTTCATTTTCTAATTAACTTTGTACAATTGTTTTGATATATAAACCTTTATAATTTTTAGAAGAATTTAACTTCACTTTTTTTTTTGTTAACCTTGATTCATTTGTAATGTTTATGTTATTATGTAAAGACAGTAAAAATATTTTTGTATTTACTTGTGATAAGGACCAAACTAATCAAAATGTGATAAAAATCATAATATGTTTTTATTGACAATGAAAAAAAAAAAACTTCCAAAAATAACAATAAAACAATACCAAATATCATGTGTTGTTGAAAGTAGTCAAGGTATGGAATTTATAAAAGTTTACTAATATTAAGGTAATTTTCGGAGGGTTCTCAATTTTTTATGATAGGACAATACAGTACATTAACTTTTTTATATATAAAAAAAACAAGATTCAAGCTGTTGAAGCATCCTGAGGTACACAGCTATGAAAAAGACTACGTGTTGATTAGAGAAAGATATTATTTCTATTGAGAAAAGTCACGAAAAGAAATTCACAATCTGATCATCACATTTATATAAAATTTTCAAAAATCGTAAACAACGAGCAATGCAGGTGAAATAAGAGAAAATAGTTGAAAGCCAATTTTTTATCTTAGAGAATGATGTTAACTTTATAAATTAGCTCTGATGTGGGAACAAAAACTAATGGAAATTTTAAATGTGAAATATTGGTCACTTCAGTTCATAATTTCCAGTTTAAATCTACGATAAATTAAATAATAATAATATAAAAAAAAAAAAAGAAAAAATTAAATTAATATTTTTTTTTTTTTGTTTTGATAATCTTCTTCAAATTCCATATCCAAAACTTATGTTTGGTTTAGTAGGCAACTTCTTTTCAACTCACTGTCTATTTGTTCATCAAGCATGAAAATAAAAACTGTTTATATTGATAAAAATTATTTATTAGTTCTACGTTGAAATGTTAAAAACAAGATGATAGAACAATTGAATTTCAGAATACATGTCTTCATAAGACTTTCAAAGTCTTGTAATTATTATAATCAGTTTATTGTCCTTATAGCTAAATATGAGTTATAGTATAAAGAAAACAACAAAATATTGTTGTCAGCGCGCTGTAGAAGATTTAACTTTTAACGGCACTAAGAGCTTTACAAGTTGAACTTTTATGAAAAATTATTTATTTAATTATATTTATGGAGGGTTTTTTTTTCTTGATATATTATACACTATTTGTACACGTACACGGAGTTGATAAATGCCATTTTTTCTTTTGTGAATAGATTTTTTTTCAAAAAAAAAATATTTGACGGGAACGGGGTTCGAACCCGCGCATTCTCACGAATAGCAGATCTTAAGTCTGCCGCCTTAAACCACTCGGCCA
>QVTG01000049.1:0-29508 GCA_013305925.1 Geotrichum reessii
TTATTATTATTATTATTATTATTATTATTATTATTATTTATTATTATTATTATTATTATTATTATATTATTATTATTATTATTATTATTATTATTATTATTATTATTATTATTAATCATCATTTTAATTACGTATGTAACTATGTGATGTAAGGACAATAAACAGATTTTCTATCTATCTACATTCATTCATATTTATTGACTTACATATTTATAAATAGTAAATAGATAGAAAATCTGTTTATTGTATGACCCCTTCATAAATAGTATACTTTTTTCTATATTTTTTTCAGGAATGTTGGCATTGATTATATGCTACTTCATGACAAATTTGAAACACTGCATATCTGTACGCACACGCCAAAAAAAAAAAAAGATAAATTAATCTTAGAATATGTAGATGCACATGAACCATGTTTTGATTACATATAAATTTACAAAACTTTGACAATTGTAATCACACATTGTGTACAAACATGGTATACATGTGTGTTCTTATTTTCTTGACTTCTTCTTTGAACGTGACTCTTCTTCTTCATCTGAAACTTCGTCGTCATCCTCACTACCGCTTGACTCGTGGTTCGAGTCATATTCCTCGGGCACATCGCTTTCAGAATCAGCCTGGAAATCTTCGTCCACACTCTCATCTTCCTCGTCATCCGAGCGGCGCGGAATCATGTCCACATCGCCGTCCGAGTCTGAGTCCGCGACCAGCGCGGCGTTTAGCAATTGTTGTTGTTGCTCCGCCTTGTCGTCCTCAATTCGGATGCCCTTGGTTTTAATGTAAGTCTCAAGCGAAACCTGCTCTTCGCGGTCAATGTTTGAGAACTGGTGCTCACCACCATTGTTTAAAAGCGTAATTGTTAAATCAAATGTTCGCGAAGAGCTGCCACCACCACCGCCTAACCGTGAAAACGTCACATATTTAATCTCTGACAGCGGAATGTAAACAGTAGGCTTGGGTACAAACATAAAGCATGTTTCAAGCGGGAAAATGTAACCCTCACTTGCCTTGAGTGAGCATGAAACACCGGCTTGCGCGTGAACACTCGTAAATGATCCTGGTACAATCATCTTACGACTAGATAACCCACGGAATAAGTTTCCGACAACCTCGTGTGTGGCCTCGTCATATTTCTTCTTTAGCTTGCCAGTGTATTTTTGCTCAAATTCATCGTCGGCAACGTTAAGTTCAACCTCTAGTTCATCGTCCTTCAAGAACTGAATGACCAAAAACGGGTAGCGGGTCTGACCCTGACGCAATGGTGGATCCAGCTGGATGACCAGAATGTTATGGATCTCATCGGGCTTAGGCAGTAAAAACAATTGTTGAATGCTCTGATATTGGATCTTGTAGTCGTAGGTTTTACCACGCAGGCGGAATGACGTAGGGTACATGTCAATGTCGTAACGTCCACGAGGCGTGAGAAAGAGAATATCGGAAAGTGACACAATGGCCTCGCCAGCTACGCTGCCAATATCAGCCTTTTCCTTGAGAGACTCGTAAAATACATGGGCGGCACTGGTCTGCTCGCCATCTTCAGCAGCGTTTTCGCTTTCGTTATCCTCCTCACCGTCGTTCTTGGTTACCGTGCCCGGCACGTAAAACCGCACCTCCACAAGTTCGTCACCAGCTTTAACTCGCTCACGTGGTTGCTGTAAGTTGAACTCGACTGCAACTTCTGTTTTTCCTACCAAATTTGAATTGCTAACGTCTGCGTATGCCAGTTCAAACGCAGGCTTGCCCGCAACATTGAAAGTCATCTCTCCTCGTCCAAAGTCCGCTTTTCCCCAGTTCCATCCGCGCAGCGAGTGTTCACGCGTTTCTAGAGTCAGATTGAAATTGTTGCGCAGACCAGTTTTGAGTTGGTTAAATTCGTCCTGGTCAAAGCCGTCAAGCTGTAAAACACCCTGATTCTTGGTTAGAATGCGAACCTCATAACCGCGAGCGCCACGGCTCCAAAAAGTAGCCTGAATTTCGTCTCCAGAAAGCAGAAATGGTTCTGATGCTTTAGCCGCCATGCTGCCACCACGGTTTTTCACTTCGTGTGCCTTCCAACCCAAGCCAGATGCTGCCATGCGTACGCGTCCGGGTAGTCGAGACTGGTTCAAGTAAATATTGTCAAACTGTGTAGTCATTATATCTTATGCGTCAATGATACTAAAATAACTGTATAATAAGACTGAAATAATGAGAAAAGAATATAGTAAGGAAAAAAAAAAAAAGAAGAAAGATTATGATGATAAAAACGTCTCTCTGGTTTTCTTCTTCAAAAATTTACAGCTTTGTGTAGTGAAGTGAAAAGCCAAAAAAAAAAAAAACAGAGTGTACGACGCGTATTTTTTTTTTCTTTCGATAAAACTTGACCTAACCCATAAACTTACCCTGAAAACACGCTTATTCCGAAAACATATTGGCTGAAAACTGAAAAGTCGTAGAGAACGCGATTCGCCAAATCCAACTAAGGACTCACTAATAGCCTGAATCAATGAAAATGTTTTAAGCCACAGACTTGAGAACCTTTACAATATAATTTTAAGTTAAAAAACACCATCAAATTTGCAATCACAAAGACTTGTTTATCATTAAATACATGGGTTTAACATATGTGGTAAAAGAAAAAAACGAAAAAGAACATATACAGCTTTCTCAGTTTGTTTAGAACTGGAGAGCCTGACCCTTTTGCTTCTTGTCACCACCAAGCTCGAAGTGCTTGCATCTCTTAAGAGGGAGCTGAGCCTTAACCTTGCAAACAGTGCATTCCAGACGGAGAACAACCTTCTTGGTGGTCTTAGCCTTCTTGTGGAAAATCTGCTTGGTCTGACCACCGTAACCGCTCTGCTTACGGTCGTAACGACGCTTACCCTGAGCGTAAAGGGAGGCCTTACCAGCCTTGTACTGGGTAACCTTGTGTTGGGTGTGCTTGCGGCACTCCTTACCCTTGCAGTAGGTCTTTCTGGTCTTGGGAATGTTAACTAGATAGAAATGAAAAAGTTAGTATTATAGCTATAAAAATAAAATGACCATCAAACGAATGAATATAATGCGAAAATAAATGGATAACTTTTAGGAAGCAAACATAAGATTGAAAAAAGAGCTGACAGTCTTTTCTTTTGGTTAAAAACTTGAATAACAAAAGAAATGATCGATTAGTGAAAGTCAGTGATACATTTCGAACATATTGACATCCTTTTTGTTAAGCATCCCAAAGGTTTCAAAATAATGATGATTTCCAATACCGAGCTAGCAGCATTCACAGTATGATATCTTCGAATAAATCATATCGACATGTCTGTAATCCAAAACTGACTCTTTCGATGCTGTGAAAAAAAAAAAAAGACAATCTCTTTATGTAGTTACTTTCTTTCACTTCGACACTGTAGATCTCATTTTCTCACTTTTTCAATGTCGCAAAAATCCCTTTCAGCTATCTTTTATCCAGTTGAAATATTTTCACAATATCCATGTTCTCAAGCAAGCTAACAGCAGCCGTTGGAAATTCAAACATACCCATTGTTAAAGTGTTTGTGTTTAGACTTGAGGCGGTAAGTCGAAAGGGTTCAAGGGATGTATCAGGAAAGGATTTCAGACCCAACTCTCACTCCCCACTCGTTAGAAAAAAAAAAAAGCTTTCAAAATTTCGTCAGTGCTACAATATTTTTATGCGTGGATATTATGGACTAGTTCAACTGTGACTATTCTATTACTACTTTAGGAAGGTAAATTGAAAATTTTGCATATAGGTTTATCACGTTTTGTCAGCAATTGAATTATAATGACTAATATATTATTTATAAAAATTATGTACAAAATAGAAATCTCAAAAGGTGAGGAGGAGATATTTTGTATCACATATACGGCTTGTTACTGTATTACTTGAATAAAAAAAAATAGATTTAAAATAGACACCAAAGAATAATAATAATAATAATAATATAATATAATAATAATAATAATAATAATAATAATAATAATAATAATAAAATAACAATAACAATAACAATAATAATAATAACAATAACAATGATAATAATAATAATAATAATAATTATTATAATATTCGGTAACTTGAAAAATGTGCCTCGGCATTAGTAACTTTATTATTATGAGCTTTAGAAAGTCGTATTTTTGAGTTTTAATACTAAACGTGCTCTGTAAAATATCAACTCTCTGGTGTTATCCCATGTTGAACATAAAACTAAACTTTTTTTTTTTTTGCCCTCCATCATGTATTCTGTATATATATATATATAATCAACTAAAGACAATAAAAAGATTTTCTATTCATCTATAAACAAAAGGGGAGGGTTTTTTTTTTTATTGTTGTTGCTGGCTGGTGGTTGATAAACTCAAATCCTGCTAGAAATATACTTACTTGGAGTCACTACAGATTCAGGATAGGATTGATAAATAAGGCAGAAAAATAAATAAATTAAAAAAATTACCCATATTGCCATGTTATGATTTGCAGTGAATATTACATTAGCAAAACTTGTAGTGGATATCTTTTCACACCAAAGCTTGCAGGCGCGAGTTCATGTTTCCAGGGTGTGAACAAAAGTCTGATAGAGAATTTCAATACAGCCAGATATATTTTGTTAAAAAAAAAAATAAAATGTATGTCAAGTTTTTTAAGTTTCTACTTTATTTTCCGTAAAAAAAAAAAAAAAAAAAAAAAAAAAAAAGATGCATGACTAAAATTGTTTTTTAATAACTTGTTTGCTATTTTTTTTTTTTTTTTTTTGTTCCAAATTTATTGCGTATTTTGTGTAAATTCAGTCTACTGTTTTACGTAACACTATGTGAAATTTCTGACTCATATTTACTAATTACTTATATAATGATTCTCATTTCTGAAATCCCAAGTCCCAACCATCTTTTTTTCGAAACGCGTTTCCTCTTTTTTTTTTTTTTTTTTTCTCATTTTCAGGTCTTTTTACACCACGATCCCTCCCCTTTGCCTATTAATAAACATATTGTCATAATAACTATACTGTTATTATTGCCCAATTATTATAATTAGCATTCCTTTTTTCTTTCTTGGAATTTTTTTTTTTTTTAATATAGCCAAAGCGTCGTTTTGACCTGTGCCCGTTTTCATTGCTAGCCTTTCCTCACGCTCGCGCCCACAGACTCTTGACGTACGACCCGACTTTGACTCTACTTCATGGGCAACAGATCCGACGACAAAAGGTTTCGTGAGCCGCCATATGTGAGTAAAAAAAAAACCAGCTATCTTTTTTTTTTTTGTGCATTTTTATATAGACATTTTTTTTTGTATCTGTGATTTTACTAACGCTCTCATGTGTTTTGACAGAGACGAGACAGACGACAAGATGATTATAGGGGCCCGCGGCGGTGGCGCTGGTACGATGATCGTTGGCCAGACCCCGGCTATCGGCCTCGTCGCTACAGAGATGATGGGCCGTCACCAACATCCTCTTCTTCCGGTCCTAGCTCGGCAGGCCCTAGTATTGACCCACTTTATCCACCATATGGCGGTCCAAGTAACACGACCAGCAACAGAGATAGCAGAGATAGCAGAGATATTAGAGACAAAAGAGAGAATAGGGATATTAGAGATATTAGGGATATTAGAGACAGCAGAGATATCAGAGAAAGTCGAGACAGCCGAGATGGACCCTATAGACCAGACCTCTATTGGGACCGAGATAAGCCTGAGCTTGGAACCGGTATTAGTTCAGGAAATTATAGAAACATTGGTGGCAGTAACGCCAGCGGTGCAAGCACAAACAAAAACGACTTATTTTATGGCCGAGATTTAACCAAACCGATTGACAATGAGAGCAACAGTATCCGACAAGATTTTTATTATCGTGAACGTGAAAAAGTCGACAGCCAATATTATCGAGAGCGTGAACGCGATCGTAAAAAAAGCGACAGTAGAGCTGATATTCCATATTACCGCGACAAAGTCGATCTTGGTGGCAGCAGTGGTGGGCGTGCTGACGTGCCTCCTTACTACAGAGATCCACGCGACAAGTCAGACATGTCGTATTACGCCCGTGACCATGAAAAAACTTTATCCAACAGTGCCAGCAGTGGATGGTCAAATAAACCGTACTACCCAAGAGAACGCGACAAACCAGATCCTTTTGCTAGTGCAAGCTTACGAAGCGAATCATCAGCCCACTATAAACCACGCGATATCAACAGCAAACAAGACAATATCAGTACTCTAGTCAGTGGCAACAATAGGGTAGAACCTCCATATTATAGGGAGCGCGAGAAACCTGAATCCTACTATAGAGAACGCGACAGTAAACCGGATTATGGCAGTGCAACCACCACCACCATCAGCTCTCACTACAGTAAAAGAGCATCGGAAGCACCGGCAGAAGAAGTACGTGGGAGTTCTGTACGATATGCGTTAGCATCGCAACAACAGTCACAACGGTCAGTCTCAGATGACTATGTAAGTCGGTCGCGACAAGCTTCAGTGGCTGAAGGTATTGAGCGCCGGGCCGTGTCAACAACAGATGAATCAATCAAAAGTAAGTCTATTGGCTTTTCTAGCACAGTAAAGAAACCATCAGCTTTGTCTGGTTCTCCTGAACCCAGGTCTAGAGAATCTACACACTCAAGTCTCAAATCTGATTTGGCTGTCGCTAAGTCAAATTCCAGAGAGCCAGTCAGTAACACAACAATCAAACCTACAGAATCTTCTGAGCCAACAAATAAACTGAAGGATACAATTGCCGAACCGAAAGAATCTATAAAATCACAACCAAATGAGTCTACAACAAGTTTTAAAGAGCCTATCACAACATCCAAAAAGCCTACAGCAGTTACAAACATTGATAATGAAGTGGCTTCTATCACTGTGAAAGTGGATGAATCTTTAGTTTCAGCAAACTCTGCAATCAACGCCAAGGAGTCAGTAAATGAGTTGAAAAGTGAGACAAAAACGAGTGACTCAAACATCAAATTAAATACAACAAAAGTCGAAAAAAATCTGATTGAAGTAAACTCACATTCAACTGTACTTGATTCGTCTAAGCAAAAAAACACTTTAATTAAATCTAATCAAATTAAAATCAAACCTGAGATTGTTGCTGATATTACGATGCATGATGATTTACCTGTTAAGGAAGAGCCAGTTTTAATGTTTCCTCTCAACCGTCTTGAGTCTGCGTTATATGATGTGCAGCGTCTTTCGAAAGCCGAACTACACAAGCATATGAAGTACTTTTCTGGAACACCAATCAAGTCATTTAATGAGTACCCGTTTTACCGGCATAATATTAATTTTAACAATAAAATTGTGCATTCACGGCTAATGACCGCTGTTTCTGAGCATCGCAAAGTTATTTCTCAGTCAACTAAGATAGACCAAGAACGTTTCAACATCCTCAAAACTGCATGGCTTGGTTATTGTCATTTGGTGGAGGCTAAAGAAGAGCAACAGCTCCAAAAAAATTCTTCAAGCGCCGCCAATCTTGCGGCATTAGGTCTCCAGGATCCTGTATCACCAAGCTCGCGCAGCACGCGACATCGTAAGAATCATGGCGACTCTGTGCGAAGTGAAGCTGAGTTTTTAGAAATTCTTGCTGACCTTGAAAGGCAGAGTGCGCGCGATCCATCATTACGCGCTACGTTAACTTCCGCAACCATCCCACCCATGATCTATGACCCTGTCCAGCGTGATGAATTACGCTATCAAGACACTAACAATGTCGTTCTTGAAAAATCTATACCTTACCAACGGCTTTTTACTGATGGTATTGATGACTTTACAGAAGAAGAGCACGAAACTTTTTGCGAGGCATATTTAGCAGCACCGAAACAATTTGGCAAGATTGCACAGCGTATGGGCGGTCTGCGTACATTTAATGATTGTGTAATGCATTATTACCGAACTAAAAAGCAAGTCGATTACAAAGCTATGCTAGCAGCAAATACGCGCGCAAAACGCGGCACGAAAAAGTCAAAGCGCAAGCTTGTCAAGCGCGTGTCGTCAGAAGAAGAAGATCTTTCGACTATTTCTACAACTGAGTCTGCATTATCTGTACCTCCGTTTATCAAAGAAGAATCTGAATTATCTAGTGCCACACCTGTGCCTACCCCTGTGCCAGTTGTAGTCACCGCAGGCGAAGGGCTTCCGGCTAAATGGACAACGATGGAAACAGCTCTGTTCCAACAGCTCATCATGAGCTACGGTACGGATTTCACCAAGATTGCGGCGGCTCTTAAAAACAAGCGATCTGTTGCTGCTGTGCGTGAACATTTTGAGCGTATAGGTCCAGAGCGCGGCTGGGCAAAACTAGCAGCATCTGTTGACGACAAGATTAGGCGTGGTTTACCTGTTGCTCTTCCACCAAAGCAGGTCCAGCATCAAGTCAGTCATCAGCAACAGCAAGTAACAGCTAATACTAACAAGCGCAAGCGAGTTGCTGAAGATTTATCTGTCAATCAAACGTCGCCACCGCGAAAGGTGGCTGTCACTGCAGTTGAGAAAAAGATCAAAGATGGCGGAGATTCTGTTATGGTCAAACTTTCGATGCCTCAGGGCGTAGTTGCTGCTGCGGCGGCTAAGCAAGCTGTTATGGAAGCCAAGCTGACAACGGAAAAGAAAGTGATCCCTGCAGCTGAACCAACGTCTGTCTTGACTCAACTGAATACGGTAGAAACCCCAACAGAAGTTGTTTCAGTACCTGTATCTTCAGAATCCGTTCAATTGGTTACATCTGATGTGGATGAGACCAAGCTGGTGTCCAATCCTCCTGGAGAGCCAGTTTTGGTTTCGACTGTTTCAAAAGCAGAAGATACTACCAAACTTGTGATTGAGCCTATCCCAGTCAAGACTGAAAATCCAGCTAATATTCAGTCAGCTATTTCAGTTCCAGAGTCGAATCCGGCTTTTTCTGTTACTCCCTCTGTCACTGCTTCTGTTTCTGCTTCTTTTACTGCTCCTGTCACTGATACTATAGCTACTGCTCCAGTAACTGCTCCTGTTACTGCTCCTGTTACTGCTCCTTTCACTTCTTCTGTTGCTTCTGTCACTGATTCAATTGCGGCTTCTCGTTTTACGTCTGCGTCGGTTGGTTCAGTAGCTTCAGTCTTGAACAATCCAACCGAGAAAAAAGAATCACTATCGCCCTCATTAATTATTGAACCACAAAAACCTTCTATGGATTTCGAGGCCTCCCCTGTGTCTGTTCCTGCGTCTAAGTCTAAAGAATCTGTAATTTTATCTTCTACTTCTCGAACTGACGAGCACAGTGTAGTTACAACTTCGATACCTCGTTCACAAATAGATTCGCCACCTCTCACTTCATCTTCAGTTTCAGTAGGTTCTTTGTACAGTTCTTCAAATGAGATAAGGCAGATATCTGAACCATTGTCTGCTTCATTATCGCCCACTCAACCCACACGAACAGCACTTCCACCATTGCTACATTCACATCAGTATGCTCGCCCACTACTTCCATCTATTTCTACTCAATCACCTCTTTACGCGTACAGCCATAGCCAAAGTCACAAAGCAGGATCATCGCCAACTGCAGTAGATGCCATTTTCAATGCTGTTATTGCTGCAGGCGTTGGTGCAGGTCCTGGTGGTAGTTCAGGAGTAAATGAAACTGGGGCTCAACACTTACCACCACTGCCGAGTCTTCATCAATATCACACACAATCTCAACAGCAATCTCAATCAATTATGGCACCGTTACCGCCTCTAAATATTGGCGTCTCCAAAGCAGCACTCACACCAGCAATCAAGTCAATACAAGATCCTGTTCAACCTTCTACACCAACAACAGTATCTGTTTCGACTTCGACGAGTATAGTTGAACCTGATGAGAGTATGGCAGCAGCTGCCGCCGCACTTGGTAGTCTTGCAAATGCGACGTTTGCACGTCCTCGTCAGGCGACACAGTACGCGCCTCCGCAACAATCATACGTGCCTAGTCTCCAACCATTTCAGAAACGGCAGCATATCCAACAGAAGCAAAATCCGCAGTACCATTCACCCACATCTATTTCAGAACTCTTCAAGTATTCGCTTGTGCCTGACCAGGCGAATTCTTCTACTCTTAATTCCTTAAACGGGGTTGGACCTGTATCTGTTGGTACAGGTGCCGGTGGTAGTCTAGTTAGTGGTGGTGGTGGTAGTGGCGTCTCTGGTGATAGCGCTGCTACTCAAGAAACGACTGGTTTTGATTGTACTCATGTTGGTTTGACTCGTGAAAGTAGTGAGCGATTCCAAGCACGTACACATCAACAACAGCGGCGATAGGTGTTTTTGTTTTTTTTTGTGTGGTTTTTTCTACCTTAATTTTATTATTATTATTATTATTATTATATTTTATATTATTAATTATTATTATTATTATTATATATTATATTATTATTATTATATTATATTATATTATTATTATTATATTATTATTATTATTATTATTTTTTATTATTTTATTTTTTTATTTTTATTATTATTATTATTATTTATATTATT
Organism: Geotrichum reessii; assembly: GCA_013305925.1. Taxonomy (NCBI): domain Eukaryota; kingdom Fungi; phylum Ascomycota; class Dipodascomycetes; order Dipodascales; family Dipodascaceae; genus Geotrichum; species Geotrichum reessii. Next base: position 10,478 of record QVTG01000049.1, read on the forward strand.
ATTATTATTATTATTATTATTATTATTATTATTATTATTATTATTATTATTATTATTATTATATTATTATCATTATCATAGATATCACAACTTTCAAATATTTTTCACCTGTGTATATAGTTTCAAAAGCGTGTTAAAAACTTCAACCACAGGGAATTGAAAAATTTATATACTTAAAAATGAAGCTGTTATTACCTCATTCAAAATTTTGTATGCCATCTCTGCGCAACATCAACAGCTTTCACATGGTATCAAAGTGAATTGAGAAGATATCCATTTGGGTCCTCAGGTATGCGCCCCTTTATACCAATGGTAAAATCCGTTCAGCTTTTTTCAGAATTTTGTAGATCTAATTGGAAGGAAAAAATGCTTTCCAATAGTACATGAGTTTTAAAATACTTTCAATCTGCTGCATTGAAATCAAGTCAAAAAAAAAAAAAAAACAGAATAAGGGAATTATCTTTTTGCTTTTACAATATGACTTCCAATTCATTCTATATTTTTTGTAACAATTTTTAATTGCTTTTAATTGAAATTCTATTGTAGGATTCGTGTTGCTCAGCTTCATTGCAGAAACTTGATCGTTTTCTTGTTCTCCAAATTCTTTTCCAATACATTTTCAAAATTCGTGTTTTAGTAGCTGTTCTCTTAGTTACTGATTTTTTTCATGTATTGTATTCTTCATAAGGTGACTCTCATATCAATACGATGGAGTTCTTAGAATCTCTTCTAATTTTAAAAATTTCCGATGACATCACACATATCTGAAGTGAGTCAAACATACACTCCAACTTCATAATAGCATGTCTCACAAAACTTGATAATTCCTCGTAACTAAACTAAGCACTATTACTCTCATCTGCCTCATTATTAAATTTTTGCCAATCAGAAGATTTTTGTTTCTGTTTTCAATGCTTTTGGAAAAAAAAATTTTTTTAAAAAAAAACGGCCATCTGTTACCCAGCGCTCCTTATCTGATTTTATACCATTATTATTTTTCAATTTTTTTCAATTGTTATAAAATAAAGAATTGTTTTGATCATTCACAAAATATATTGTTTCCTTGTTTTGTTCAATTTTTAAAACACTTCTTTGAAACAGATCTTTTAGTATATAAGATCTTATTCAACATTTGTATCTTGCTAACTGTAACAGTGTTTATCTGACGAACCTAACTACCATTAGTTTTTATTATTCATAGAAAGACTTTACAGTAGTTATAAAGATCATAAAAGGATTACAACAGCTACGGCAACTAGATAAATGAATTAAAAAATAAATGTAGTAGACTATAAATGGGAGATTTATTGACATGATTAAGATCTGTGAGTTCAAGGGCTTCTAAAGGCCTCAGCACAAATTAAAACCGAGGTCATGATCGCTGATATAGGGTTTATCCCACGTTGATTTTAAAAAGTTTGAACGTATATATCAAAAGGAGCATGTGAAATCAGTAAAAATTCCCAAAGATCGAACCGTAGAAAAATGCAGCATGCATATGACTGTGGGGGATTGCACTAGTAATAGTAATGTCGAGAAGAACCAAAGCTGGCCTGGAACTCAATTGGGACATAAGTTTTTGGTTTGTGTTTAATTACATAAGCCTGATGATTGAATGATTCTTGATTGAAAAAAAAAAAAAGCCATGTCTAGTACACGTCACCATATTACTTACGGGATCAAGGTATGAATACCTGAGTAAAGGCCAAAGTCTACTGATGTAGTATCTTGAAAAAATTGAGAAAAAAAATATAATTTTGGGCTAGCAAATTTGTTACAAGGTTTTTAAGTGATATATCATATTAAATGAAAATTCTGATAATGTTAATAACAAATAAAACTGATGATACCAAATCAATGATTAAGATCGTATTATAACGCTCGTATTTTAACAAAAACCAAAAATAAACATAGCTGAAAAAAATGGTGTTACATCAAGCTGTATTATATTGTTCTATATATACTTTTTAGGTATTTGATAAATCCACGTAGCGAATTCCCGTCGATGTTAGCCCTGGCCCGATATATACCCAGCAGACCCAAATATACTACACCAAATGTTGGCTTAACCGATTAGCTTCTTCATACCCGATAGTTGATCAACAACCTGGCCTTTATTCCCTCTCCTTTTCTCCCTTTCTTTATCCATCTAACTAGTTAAGAAATAATATATTTTATATATTTCAACGAATTCTGTGTATTTGACTGCAGAATTTTGCACTGAATACGCTTTTTTTTTTTTTTTTTTTTTTTTTTTAGACTACAATGCGCATTAGCCCACTCTTTCTAGGCTTGGCCGTAGCTGGCCGTGTCATGACTGCCGCTACCGGTAGTGTTGATCTTGACGTCAGCAAGGGAACTGAGGTGATTCCTTCCGATTCTAAGGAAGCCGAGGCCATTCATGCGGTTGATAGGGTCCCCAAATTTGCGCCCAAGGACAACACATTTAACGAAGACTTTGATAAAAGCAACAGCTTCAAGAAATCCGAACCCAAGGTCAGCGATCAAAAAATAGATATTCCCGACGCAGAGCCTGAAAATGAGGTAGTGAAGAAGGGAACCAAGGGTAAATCATCATCGTCATCTTCATCGTCAAAACCTGTTGCTACCAAAGAAGATGCGCCTGTGGTTGTCAACGACTATGATCCTAATAATCTGGGTGTCAGTTCCGAGGGCAAGACCCAGGCTTCTGAACATTTAGAGAAAACTGAGCTGAGTGGTGACAACAATGAAGAAACTATAACCGACAAGTCCGAAGATACTGATTCTGTGTCAAATCAGAAGAAAGAGGATAAAGCCCGAGGAGATTCTATTAGCGAGACTTCCAAGCCTAAGGCTGTTGAAAAGCTCCATACTCTAGAAGAAAAAGATGTGTTCCACGCGTTCTCTGTGTCATTTAGTATGACAGTCATGTCAGAAATTGGTGACAAGACATTTTTAATTGCGGCAATCATGGCTATGCGTCACACCAGGCTAACAGTAATCTCGGCCGCATTTTCAGCGCTGGTAGTAATGACGGCAATCTCAGGATTTATTGGTCATGTATTGCCTGCGTTATTGTCCAAGCATATTTCATCGTTCATTGCTGGTATTTTGTTCCTGGTATTTGGTTTCAATCTTTTACGCGAGGGCATTCAAATGGATAAGGATCAGCATGTGGATGAAGAGCTTGAAGAGGTGGAAGCAGAGATCAATGCGGCTGAACTAAGCATGCAGGGCAAGGATCTGGAGCTTGGATTGGGCGGCGAAAAGGCGGCATCGATCAAACGCTCGTCGAGTAACCCTCGGATCTCGCAGGATGGTCTTGATAACGTGGCAGGTGATGCATCACTGTACCGACCGCGGCCGCGCAAAAGTAGTGCTGGTGGTATGGCTACATTCCTAACAGCCGTGGATCAGATTTCAGACGGATTATCGAACTTGGCAGCGCTGGTGTTGTCACCTGCGTGGGTTCAAATATTTGCAATGACATTTTTTGCTGAATGGGGAGATCGGTCACAGATTGCGACTATTGCGATGGCAGCAGGATCAGATTACTGGTTTGTTATTATAGGTGGTATTCTTGCACACTTTTTGTGCACAACAACAGCAGCAGTCGGTGGCAGAATGTTGGCGACCAAGATCACGATCAAGAATATTACATTGGGCGGAGCGATTCTTTTCCTATTTTTTTCGCTGATTTACTTTTACGAATTTTTCCAGGGTTGATTGTATACATGATTGCGGTAGAAAGTTACAATGTCTCAGAATATTCAGCAGATTAAATCTTTGTTTTGGAAAACTTTTGATTTGTGAACTGATTTTTTTTTTTTTTTATCATAGAGAGTTTTGTGATAACTATTTATATTAACATAGTAAGTTATATTGTATATATATATATGCCTACTTTCACCAGCCACACACTTCAGGTTATGATTTTAAAGTAACCATCCTCTTTTAAATATGTTAGTTAATTTTTCAATTTTTTTTTTTTTTTTTTTTTTTTTTTCAAATTGTCATCATTAAAATTATATATATACAATAAATAGATTTAAAATTAATACAAATAAAAACAATCAAGGGTTATTTATAAGTACTATTTGCGGATTTTTTCAATGGTCTCAATAGAAAGTTTGGCAGAAGAGTGCGCAGAGAAGGGGTTAGCACCAGTAACAATTCTACCATCAACAATAGAAAAATCGTCCCAAGGGCCTGCAGGAGAGACATAGACACCACCCTGCTCTTCAACAACAGTTTTGCAAGTCTTCAAGTTGTTTGACTTCATAGAGTCGGCAACACCAATAATGTTTTCGGCTTCGTCAGTGAAGCCGGTAATCTTGTGGTCCTTGATCAAGTATTCACCAGTAGCAGAGTTTTTAAGGTTGGCAAAAATCAGAGGACCGTGGCAGACAGCAGAAACAACACCGCCACGCTGGTAGATGTCGTTGGCAAGTCTGTGAAGGTTGGAAGCTGTGGGGAAGTCGTAGCATGCACCGTGACCACCAGCAGCAAAGAACACAGAGTAGGCAGACGCGTCCACCTCTGAGGCTTTCAGAATGCGACCATTCTCAATTGCATCGCGAAGGGCGTACTTGTCAGAGTAGCTGTTGAAAGCTTTGAGCTCTTCTTCGTTAAGAGCGGGAGCAACAATCGAGTGAGGGTCAAAACCGGCCTTACCAGTCTCAGAGACTAAATCAACAGCATAACCTAATTCTGCAAAAACGGAGCAAGGGTGAGAAACCTCAGAGTAGTAAAGTCCAGCAAAGCCACCATCGGGGTAAAAAGAGTTATTGAACTCAGAGGTCAAAGCAATAAGCACACGTTTTGGGAGAGTGTTGGCAGACATTTTTATTTTAAAAGCTAATTGAGTTGAAAGAGACGTATTGATAAATAAAGACAATGTAAGAAAAGGAAATGAAATGAAAATGAAGAGAAGGCAATGGGTTTTTATATTCTCAGGCATTTTTTTTTTTTTTTTTCATTTTTTGAATCAAGTCTTATTTCTGGTCTTTGACAGCTAAGTATTTTCAGTCGCCAACCATCTTGATTCTGTTGGCAGGCACCCAGTTACACAAGCTTGACGTTTGTTGCTTTTGTTTGCTTTTAACAGAAAAAAAAAAAAAAAAGCCGTGAAACGTGAAGTTGAAAAAAAAACTTTATTTTCTTTTTCTTTTTTTTTTAATAACTTTAAACATTACTTACTACATTTACAGACTTTAGAAGAAAAATCATGGAAAAATTTTGTGTCACCCTCCCCGGAATAAAACAGACATGAACGGAGTTTTGAATGGTAAAAAAAAAAGTAATTAAAAAAAAAAAAAGTAGTTTACAATTGGAAATGGTTGTTTGGGCTGTGTACTTTTTGTTTGGATTTCTAATGCCAATGGTTTTTTTCCTTATGATCAATACGATTATTCTAGAATCAAAAAAATAAAGTCAAGAAATAGATTAAATCAATTGGATATTTCACAAGTAATGATTACTTGACGCGTCTTTTTTTTTTTTTTAGACAAATTTCTTCTGCTTATATCTTTTGTTGTTTGTAAACATCTCATCGTAAAGTACTTACATATATGTCCGGGTTATCTACAAGCGGTGTTTTTTTTTTCTGTACTTTTGCATACAATGCAGCTTATTAATAGTCTTTTAGTCCCTCAACCCACTATCAATGTCAAACTTGAAAACGTTTTGACTTTGGCTGCTGGTAACTTCTGCACTTATTGGATGTGCCTCGGCTATCAACCAATGTCTATATTATTTTGTATTCCATAGTCAAATAACTAAAATATTGGCAAAAGATTCTTCTTTTTTTTTTTAATTACCTTATGTATTGAATGTGGTTCCGAGAAGATTCATCTTATTTGGGCTTTAAAACGAGTTATCTTTTACAAGCTTGCAAAAATCCATAGTTATTTGTTGAGAATTACAAGTAATATGGGGAAATGAAAAAGGTAGAGTTTAGCATAGTGAAAACGCAAGGCTTTTGTATATTTGAGTGAACCAAATTGCTAAATATGGCTAAATTTTTGATACATGTTATCAAGACAAAAAAAAAAAAAAACATTAGCGGCCATTAAAATTATAAAACGGACATGTTGAATACAATGGCTTTAACTCCAAACCTTTGCCTTTTGTTTATAAAAGAAAAAAAAAAAATTTTTACATGCCCAGTAAAAATATAAATGGCACACAACACAGAATTATACTAAAATAAACTACAAAATATTCCTAAGTACTAATACAAGTTTTTTTTTTTTTCTACATGGTTTTTCTGGTATATCATCAAAGCTGGGTCTTTTTTTTTTTTCCTGGTTTATAAAAGGCTCTCAGAAAAATATAAAGCCGTATCATAAACAACATGTATATACACATGACGGAGTTTAGGTCGAAAACGGTATTTTTTTTTTTTTTCCTTCCAGAAAGCTTATAAGCGTTTTAAAAAAAACAAAGTGGAAACGGCTTTGTGCCATTTACAGTAATTTTTTTTTTTTTTCGTATGTGCTATCACAAAGTGATGACTAAAAGCTTAGTAAGCTTTGTTTTACAAGACAAGTGAAAGTCCAAAAAAAAAACCCCATTTTTATTCTGTATTATGTGAATGATTGAGGGATCGCTTGGTTTATTCGTGCTGGAGATTTCACTTGCTTTGACTAAAACAGAAATAGCGCTTGCAAATTTCAAAACTTTTTATGATATCATTTCAGATCACTGATAAGTGAAATTTTAGGCTTTTTCTATTTGATTTTTTTTTTGATTTTTTTTCTAGCAATATGTTGGGTTTCCGTTTTTGATTCCCTGCTTTTTGATCAATAAAAGTTTTATCTGATTTCTTTTTTGTTCACTTGTTTGCCCATTTGCAAAATTTTTGTAAAATATGTTGCAAGCTATTTAATAGTATTCTTGTTGTTAAGTTCAGTTTATAAGAAAACTTTTTTCCCCTGACTTATGAAAATGATTTTGCATTGGTTTTATTATTTTTGACTTTCGTTGCTTTGCACACAAACTTCTTTTTTCTTTCTTTCTTTCTTTTACATCTGTACTAGCAAGAAGAGAAATGGAAAAACTTTTATCTTTTTTTTTCCAAGCATATGACATCTAAAAAAGTAATTTGGTCGTTTTAAATGTCATTATAGGTACTTGAGGTTTGAAGAAGTGGTCACTCTTCTAAATTTTCAGTAAAATAAATGGCTTGTTGCGTCAAGATTAGATCTGTAAGAATTATCATAAATTCGATGTGGTTAAATAGAATAGATATAAAATCCGTTTATTGTCCTTACATCACATAGTTACATAATAAAAGTAATGATAACAAAGATATACAAAGAAGACATGGAATTCAAAAACACTTGTCTCTATGAGACTTTAAAATTAGCGTTCTCAGCACGTTCTAGGTGTTTCAGGTATTCTATGGCGCCGAATTCTCCATAAAATAATACATATGCTAAGGGAAGTCAATACGAAATCAATATTTCATCTTTTGCGAGGTATTTGAGTAATTAAAACTCACTTGTCACATTTACAGCTGAATAAAGGAAGAATTAAGTTGTGATTTTTAATATTTTTTATATACTCGAAACTATTGACGTGGAAACAATTGAAGTGCAGCCATTGCTAACTGATCTGTTCAAGTGGTGTTTACTTGATGTTTTCTTTTTATAACTCAAAATTGGCTACAAAGACCAAAAAAAAAAAAAAAAAAAACTGATAATGATAATTGTTATTAACAATGGCAGTCAAATCTGTCTTTTTGTGAGACTTAATTTGGTGATCCAAGTATAATACTTTGAAAACAACATCCGTAACAAACTTACTTGACAAAATTTACAAGTATTTTCTTGTTTTTCTTTTTATTATCATTCTCATTATCAAAAAACTATAAGTTATAATTTTGAATTTATTATTTCATTTCAAGTTTTATTTACTACTTCTCGGAACCAAATATGTATTTTTATTCAATTATTTCATCTAGATTCGTTTGATATCTAGGTTCGTGTATTTCATAAGGGTAAGGGCTAATAAACTCCCAACGTACTTTTTTTTTTTTTTTTTCTCTGAATTGCAAAACCGAAAATTTTTTATCTTTAACGACTAACGCCATCTCCATCATTATACAATAAAAAACCAAGCAACATGGGCGGCTCTCAACTCAAGGCTCTTAAGGCCTCTCTTAAGTCGCATGGTCTGATTGGTCAAACTAATACCAAAGGAAAAGGTAAAGGCAAGCGTTCTCAAGACAAAAATAGACAAGATAAAGAAAAGGTTCTTTCTAGCATTCGTGATGCTTTCAGTCCATTTGAACTTAAAACAACCAAACAAAAGGCCGATGTGGTCGGTCGCAGAGTCATTGGCGCTGTCGGTAGACCTGGTATTAGCAAACAGGTTGGTGAAGATAATAGAAAGCGCGCGCTGAAAGCGGAAATGTACCAGAAGAACCGTGTTGGTGGTGTTGTCGACAGACGTTTTGGTGAAAACGATGCCTCCATGAATCCAGAAGAAAAGATGCTTGAAAGATTCACAAGAGAGAGACAGATGAAGGCTTCAAAAGGTTCGTTATTCAATCTTGATGATGACGATGATGATGATACTTACGCCGACGGCATGGGCGGAAACGAATTTCTGACTCATGGTGGTCGCGCTCTCGAACTTAACGATGACTTTGATGAGGGTGATTTAGGCCTTAGTATTAGCGACGATGAAGAAACTCAACGTGAACTCAGGGAAATCAGAAACAAGCGGAAGCGTCTGGCTGAGGGTGGATCAATCGAGGAGGAGGAAGAGGCTCCTAAAAAGAAAACTCGTGACGAAGTTATGAAAGAGGTCATTGCCAAGTCAAAAATGTACAAACATGAGCGTCAGATGGCCAGACAAGAAGACCAAAATGAGATTGACAAACTCGACGACAAGGAAGTTTTCAGTGATCTTATGAGTGAACTGCGCGAGGCCGGTAGCTTTAATCCCAAGGAAACTATTCAGCCAGTCGATAAGGACGAGGAGTATGAACAGCAAGTACGCGCTTTTGCGTTTGATAAACGTGCTGTGCCTGCTGACCGCACGAAGACTGACGAGGAAATTGCGCGCGAGAAAGCAGCCAAGCTACAAGAGCTCGAGAGAAAGCGTCTGGCACGTATGAACGGAGAAGAGGTTTCAGACGATGAGAGCAACAGTAGCGAAAGCGAAGCTGAAGAAAGCGAAGCTCCTGAGTATGGAAACGTTGATGAAGAGCTTAACGATGCTGAAGCTTTTGGTTTGAAGCATAACACTAAGCAGTCTTATTCTGAAAACGAGGATGAGGATATTATGGGTAATTATAAGATTGAAGGTGATTTCCATGACTTTTCTGGCGAAGAAGACGAAGAGAAGACTGAAGACTCCATTAAAAAAAAAAGTAAGGTTGAAAAAGATGTGCCTGGTTCCAAGGGTACTGCCTATACGTATGAATGCCCTGAGTCGGTTGATGATTTGATTGACATATTTGCGAAATACCCCGCTAAAGAATATCCTATCATTATTGACCGCATTTTGACTCTTTATCATCCCAGCTTGGACAAGGAAAACAAGGAGAAGAATTCTGTTTTAGCCAATGTCTTGGCTGAGTATCTAATGGTTGCTGGTAATGACAAACCTAAAGACACAGACAAGGATATTACTCCTGTGCTCAATAAACTCGTCTCGCAGCTGCAAACTCTTGCTGGCAAGTACAATGAATCTCTGTCTGAGTTTTTCAGAGAAAAGCTGAATGAAGCTGAGTCGCATCTCCAAAAGTCTCTTGAATCTAAGAAGACATCTGCATCTAAGAAGACCCAATCTCCGTCTTATCTTTTCCTTTTTACTCTCATTGGCTTGATATACTCAACTTCCGATCATTTTCACCAGGTTGTGACACCTGCTTCTCTGCTTATTGGCCAACATTTGTCGCAAAACAAGATTCGAAACTTGGGCGATTTATTTTCAGGTTTGTACCTCTGTGCAACCGTGCTCAGTTATCAACGATTGGGCAAGAGATATGTCCCTGAAGTGATTCAATTTCTGGCAAAGGCTGTTGCTATGCTGGCCCCTGAACCTGCAAAGCACCTGCCAAAAGACATTCTTATTGTGCAGTCTCAGACAGAAGACATTGCGTCACAAGAATATAGAAAGTTTTCTGCTTCTTCAAAAGTTGTCAAAAAGTTACTAAAGGGTAATAACCGGTTAGCATTAAGAGACGTGCTTGATATCAATACCGATGCAAATCAGAAAAAGTTTTCTGCACTTTTATACAACGAAACTTGCCGTTTGGTAAGTGCGTTCTTCACTCTATGGAGCGACAAGCTTTCAACAATTGAAATGTTTACACCATTTGTTGAGCTCGTCACAGTGACCAACAATGATGCCGTTGTGACTAAAATTCAAAAGTTGCTGAAGTTTGCACAGCAGACGCGCGAACCTTTGTTACTACAGGCACATAGACCCATTCCCATTGCGTCCAACATTCCCAAGTTTGAGGAGAACTACAGTGTTGACAAGAAGTCGTACGATCCCGATCAGTCACGCCAAGAAATTTCCAAGCTTAAGGCTGCCATTAAGAAGGAGCGCAAGGGCGCGCTTCGTGAGCTCCGTAAGGATTCTCAGTTTGTGGCAAGACAAAAGATTGCCGACAGACGCGCTCACGACAAGGCCTACCACGAAAAGATGGCCAGACTCGTCAACAGCATCAACACCGAAGAGGGTGCCGAAAAGAACAAGTACGAGCGGGAACGCGAAGTACGCAAGAGAAAAAACAAGCAATCCAAATAACTATATATCATATAATATCATCGCAAAGAAAAAGAAAAAAAAGACAATTATAAAAAAGAAACAACTGAAAAAACCAAAAAAAAAAAAAAAATTAAGCCGTAGTGTGTTTTTTTTGAAAAATTTCTCGCTTTGGTCAATCGATAATCATGCGCTGTTCGCGTACAAGATGGGTGCTTAAAGTATCAAGACTGATTTGCGATGAAGTCACGTCAGACCGACTTGCGGACGGGTATAGATTTGTGTGGCTTTCTGTGTCACTTTTCGGGTACATATTTTTTTTTAGTTTTTGCTGTCGCCGCAACTTGCGATCATTGTGTCTCTGCGTATGGGTCTCCTTAAGACCAATACCAAAATTCCCCATGCACTTGATAGACGCAATAATGGTCAATATCAAGAATACTAATGTTATTGCTGCAAACACCGTTAACGTTTTCTGAGCCCGTTTGAAGCGCTCGCGCTTCTGGTCAGTTGCGGTATACAACCGGATCAACTTGAATAAAAAGTATGCCATAGCTGCAAAGCATAGAAAGATGAACCCCAAAATTCCGGGTCGAAATTCACGTTTCATTGACTGCACTGCTGATATTAGCACAATTATGGTTATCGGTATAACAGCAATAGTCAAAGCAAACTCAATGTCTTTAGTTTGCAGTACTACAATTATAAATTGCAGCGTAAAGCCAACGAAAAAAAACAAGTCAAATATAATTACTGACTCAAAGAGCAAATAGTCACGTAAAGCGTTTTTCAAATTCATACCGGCGCCATAGCTCTTGAAAATATCCCAGGTGAACTCGCGGTACAACTTGTATGTGAGAAAGCTTTGAACAAAACTCTCGGCTAATGTCATGCACATTACAGTAATTAAAAGCCGCTCTACAATTGGGCCAGACAAAAAACTTTGATTGTTAGAAGGCTCGTAGTACGATGTTGAGTCTCGAACCTGATCAAATTGAATGGCTGAGTAAACTAGCATAGCCACTGCGAAAAAAACTAGGAACAACAGCTGCACAGTGTTCCGCTGCCGCAGCGCCCACACGCCAATTATAATTTGATAAACGCCAGCAAATAGAAATAAAGCGAAATAAATTGGTGTTGTCTGAGCCAGGATTTGCTCAGGAGTGCAGTGGTCGGAGCCGGCGGTGCACATGCCCTTGTCAGCTGCAATTACTTGGAACCAAGCAAATATGAGTGACTCCATAGTAATAATAATGATGTTAAAAAATATGCTGCTTAGCAAGTACATCCAGGCCCATAATGACCGCGGGATGAAAGGCTTGCTGGCGCTCTGCGCGCCGGGGTTGTAGCTGGACACTTTGACGATGCGTGGGGGTTGGCTTAAAGTTTAAGTCGGAAAAAAAAACTCACCACCCGGAAAAACACCAGTTCAGTTAGAGGCAGAATGAATGATGCTGGTGAAAAGCAGGATAAAACAAAACCGAAAAAAAAAAAAAGAATGAATCGAGAGCGAGTTTATGGTGAATGGAACAGTATCCAACAATTTATTTATTACAATCCAAGTAAAATATGAGAAGAAGTAGCAGAAGTACTAAAATCTAGAATTATAAAAATAAATTACATAAAAAATAATAATAATAATAAGAAGAGTGTGTAAATTATATGAAAAAAAAGGGGATTAGTTTACAAGTATGTGTGTAAGTGTCCCAGGGGGAAATCCATAGACAGGTATGTGTTGTAGGCATTCCATCCTTGGAATGACAAACCGACCATGCATAAACACAAAAATTTCCCCCAATCTTTCCAAAAAAAAAAAAAAAAAAAAAAAAAAAAAAACAGACACTAGAATAGGCTCCGGAGTCCGCTCATAGTGCACAAGAAGACTAGAGTTTACTCACAAACGTTTCCACGGAGGAGATGAATTCCTGAGGCTTTTCAGAGATGACCCAATGTCCACTATCTACGTCGTGCACCTCGGCTTTTGGAAAAAAACTCTTGATCGCTTGAAACGTGTCATCGCTTACGTACTTGGATCTTAACCCACGAATAAATAGCGACGGCCCGTAGTACTTGCACTCATCGGCACGAAACGGGAAATCTGCCATGTTGTTAAGTGATGCGCCCAAGATATCTAGGGGCACTCGAAAATGGTAATTACCATGATGCTGCTTTTTCAAATTTGAGAGTAGGAAGTGCTGAATAGTTAAACTATTTTCGTACTCTGCAAGAATCTTGTATGCCTGCTTGCTTGTTTTCACATGCGCAGCCTCGACTTTCTTGAGACCTTCGACGTAGCGCGGAAACGACGAACTAAGCTTACCATCTGCCGGTGAATTGTCAACGCATATCATGGCCTTAACGAGCTCTGGGCTACGCAGTGCAACCGCCATGGCTGTCTTGGCACCCATAGAGTGCCCAATTAGAATCGACTGCTGCAGCCCCTGCTCTGAAATGAAGTTTTCCACGTCTGCTGCAAGCGCCGGATAGTCGTGGCGCGGAGTGTGCGGGCTATCACCGTGGTTACGTAGGTCCACACAAAACACATCTCGCGCCAGGTCGCGTGCAAACACCTTTGAAACCGTGCGGTTGTTGATCTTGGACCCGAATAAGCCATGAATGAACACGATAGGCTCTTTCGAGACACTGCCTGTGGACGCGCGATACACGTCGTATGCGAGTTTGATGGTAGGAATATTTTTACTCAGTGACATGATCTGAGTCTTTTCACTTTGGTCTCTTTCTAATATGGATAATTTTATTTGTCGCAGAAAAAAAAAAAAAAAAAAAGTGAAAAGGTAGAGCCCCGGTGGAATGTGAAAAACGTAAAGGCTTCGAGTCAACATAAAGATCTTGAATCTCGCCTATGACAACCTTGAATAATCTCACTAATTTACAATGAACGCTTTGATCTTTGAATTGTGATTTGCGTCTTGATTCACGTCCTACTTTTTTCAAGTGGAATTTTTTTTTTTTTTAATTTTTTTAATTTATTATTATTTTTTTTTTTTTGTTAATACAGCAAACAGATATCATTGAATTATGTACAAATGGTAGTCCTATAGGCTCTAGATCGAAGGCGTCTTCACGTACTCCTCTACAAGCTGGGTCATCACGTCCTCCTTCGGTTTCGGCGCGTCTTGCGGTCTCTTCCACGCCTCGGGAAATTTGTGCTGAGGATAAAGTGACTTGTTTCTACGCTTGCGTGCCTCGACGTGCGAAGTACGCAGAGGCACGTCTGCAAACGTGTCTTTGCCATCCTTAGACTCCTCCACCAAATTGCGGATGATTCCACCGATATAGTTGACGTTCTGAGCAGCTTCGGGGAACGCATTGCCAGAAATTTTAACAATATCTTCCTCGTGATCGTAGCGGGTATCGGCTAACAGCCGCAGCTTGTGACGCTGAGTCTCTGTAAGATCCTTAAGGGCTTTTGTCTTGAAAGAAGCAACAACTTTGGACTCGGCGGGGTGCGGCTCACCAAGGTATGTAGTGTATCTGAGCTTTACAACCTGCTTGTCGGTACGCTTGCGGTAAGGCGAAGCAAACTGTGCCAGTTGAGGAAGTTCGTAAGCCGCAATACGATTGTACTCACGCAAGACACGGTGGTCGCGGAGCTGCAGGTGACCAAGCGAAGGAATATCATCGTACTGAAATGGAAGATGTGCGGTTTCAGGGCTTTCCTTACGATTGGCATGATCAAGCAAAAACAACTGCTCAGCTCTGGAGCCGGGCACAAAGCCGGTGTCGGGGCTGACTTTAGCGTTTCTGGGGGCACCGATTACGGTCTTGTCGTAGATATCACGAATGTTAGACTCGGAAATACCAAGGTCGCGTGCAGCCTGCAACAGTGGCTGAAGCTCGGCATCAGACTTCTTGTAATTCGGGACTTCACGCATACGTCGGAAACCAATGTCGAGAACCTTCTGCGGCGAGAGCTTAGAGGTGTCGGATAAATCAAGCGATTCAGGCTTGCTCGCGTTGGCGGCGCGGGCGGAAACCGCAAAAGTGCGTACTGAGGCGCAGGAAGAACGGGCAGCGCGTGTAACGGAAAGAAATCTAGACATTATGCTAAGTAGTAGTTATCTAGAAGACAAATGTTATCTGTCGGTTGCCTGATTACTGACGGTACTGGCGGTCCAATGGGGAGCAAAAGAAAAAAAAAAAAAAAAAAGGACGAAACGAAAAATTTTGACAATAAGGTCAGTGCTGAGTGATACGCTGTGGTGCTCACATTTACCCTGTATTTAGACACTTTTCATTGGCTCAAAAATTTTCAAATTCAGGTATCGTCTTTTTTTCTCTCCACTACAATCGACGCTCAAGACGACGACCACAATAATCATGAGCTCAAAGTTAATATCTCGCGCTATTCTGCCGCTTAGAGCATCTTCACTTATGGCCCGGAGTTTAGTTGGTGTGCGGTGCAACTCAACCTCGGTACCCGCCAAAGACGGCGCCTCAGCGGCACCTGTTGCTCCCGAATCAACGATCGCTGCTTCCGATTTTCTGCTCCCACTGACGCGGGACATCAATAAAACCGCACAGGAGGAGACTTCTGAGTGGATTGAAGCAATTCAAGAACTGCGCAAGGAGTTCACCAAGGATGGAACTCAAGCTTTTTTTCCTAACAAAGCATTCGGCCCCGATGAGTTTACCGAAGCCAACCTCGTGCAGCAAGCTGTCGCATACGAGCTCGAGCAGGGAAAATTCCAGCCCACTGCTGAACAGTCCCTCAAGTTGGCAAAGCTTCGTGGCGTCAAGATTCCCGCGCGCACCGACCCCACTATTCAGTACCTAACCAACGTCATCATGAGACACGGCCGTAAGGCACGCGCGCAACGCATCATGTCGGAGGCCCTCTATCTTGTGCAGCTGAAGAAGCGTACTGATCCGGTACAGCTGCTGAAGGATACTCTTGAGAAGATGGCGCCTATTCTGCGTCTGCGTAGATACACTGATGGTGGTGCTCGCGCTGAGATGATTCCTGTGCCTTTGAACGAGCGCCAGCGTTTAAGAAACGCATGGACCTGGATTGTGGAGGCTTCTGACAAGAGACAGTCCAAGTCGTTCTCGGTTCGGTTGGCTGAGGAGATTATCATTGCATCCAACGGTTCCGGCCCTGGTTACGAAAAGAAGGATTCTGTACACAAGGCTGGTATTGCCGCGAGATCTTTCATCAAAAAACTGTAATGAAAATGTTTGTAATATGTTTGGAATCAACTTGTATATATTAAAAATAATAAAAAGAAATAATTTTTTAAAAAAAAAGGGCCTCCATGTGGTCTACCGTCTGCGCTTCTTGTCCTTCTTGGAGGAGTTTAGTGGATCGTCGCGACTTCTTTTGGTTTTGCTGGTCTTTTTGGTGTCATTTCCATCTTCACTAGAGGTGGCTTCTTCGCCCGAGCTTTCATTGTCGTCCTCATCACCATTATTGGTGCCCAGGCCGTGAACACTATCATCTTCGCTCGAATTAGCCGTCTTGATGGCTTCCTTGTTGTTTTGGTTTTTGAGAGATTGTTTATACTTTTCCTTTTCAATGTTGTAAATCTCCATTTTTTGTTTGTACACGGTCGTGTATGGCTCTTTTTCCTTTTCAGAGAGCGAGTTCCATCTTCGAGCAATCTCGGTAGTCATATCGTTGTTCTTTAGCGGCTCCAAACCCTTCTGTGCACGCTCCTCTTGAATCCGCTTCCGCTCTTCGAGGCCGAAGACAATGTACACAGTGTACGGTTTCTTTGGGGCATTGGGATCCACGACACGTTTACGCGATTGTGGTGCAGGGGCCGCGTCACCAGAAGAGCTGGCAGATTTACTACGCATGTTGCTAATACTTGCAGAGGTGGAGTTGCCAAGCTCACTCGAAATGGAGCCCAAGTTTTGTGCAAGACTCAGAAACTCTTTGGGCAAATCCTTTTCGGAGTTGATGAGTTTGTAGAAGTCAATCGTAGCATTGGCAGCCTCCTGGGCAGATTTGGAAAGCGAAAAAAGAGAGCTTACAAGCTATGTATATCAAATTGGCGTATGTTAGTAGGCTGAGGAAGAGAGGGAGAGGGGCACAACGGGTATTATTAAGTGACGCGTTTTATTATTTGTGTAATATCAACGTCACAAAAAAAAAAAGTAAATGAATAAAACGCGAATAAAATTGAAATGAGTGCCCGGCCCCAATACATAATAACAATACATACAGCATCCTTACTGATTTTAATGAGTTCCTTCTTGTCAGACATTATGATCACAGATTTTGACAACGAGAAAGCGAAGATAGGGAGAAGGGGGTGGGTGGAAGAGAATGGAAAGAAAAAAAAAAAAAAAAATAGAAAAGTTGGGCGGTCGCCCGAGAATTTCAACGCGATGGTGTGTGTGTTTTTCAGTCAGAGCGGCCTAAAGCAACCAAAAACAACTTGCGGCAGATAGGTCGCCATCTGGCAACAAGCGGCACAGTTGCCGGCTGCTCCCGAAGAGGAACAAGCCTATTGGAATCCAGAGTGGCTGCACTAGACCCAATTTGCGTTTCCCAGAATGAAAAATGCCTTCTGCTACAACACTGCCGTGCGGCCCTTGTTCAGTCACCCCGCACAAGCCAGCACATGGAACCTCTTTTACTGCAGGATACGATATCTCCTGACGACCGGCCATGCTACACTGCCCAATCACTATGTCACAAAATACCCTTGACTTGCAAAAAAAAAAAAAAAAACAGTATGAACATTACTCTTTTTTAATTCGGCTTACAGCACATTTTCTAAGTCAGTTGTCGCAGATTTAGAGTCAAGGCAGCATAGGAGATCCATAAATTCAAAAATACGCAACATCCTAGCGGCTGCCACATTTCCTTCGGGGAAGGAAGGGGGGAAGGCAGCCAAGTGTGACAGGATCGAGATTCAAGCGCAATTTTGTTTCAACTGGCCACCAGCCACCAAAAAAAATACCGTTTTCGGCGAACCCATGTCTGGCGCACGTAGCAACAACAGACCGGGTTTAAAGACACGGCAATGGTACTGGCTTAAAAAAATAAAAAGGAATAAGAAGCATGAAATAATAATTATTCTAAGCTGATCTATGCTTTAATTCAGCAAATTTCGCTTTGTTATGTAGCACAAAATAAATAATATTTGAACTACTATCCTATTTTGACTACATGAAAAATCACTGTGGGCAGCTCTATCTAAAATTCAAACTTGATAACTATTTACACCAACCCATCACCAACTCTCCCACAAAGGCTGTACGGATTTATATATTTTATACATCCATTTTACTGTGAATTGTAACAAATATAAATTAACTACATTTATATCTAGGTAAATAGATTTTTGTAAGATAAATGATATAGAAATCCAGAGATAGTAATTCATGGATAGAAAATCTGTTTACTGTCCTTACATCACATAGTTACATAATTAAAATAAGAATAACAAAGATATACAAAGAAGACATGGATTTCAAAAACACTTAACTCTATGAGACTTTAAAATTAGCGTTCTCAGCGCGCTTTAGGTGTTTCAGGCATTCGATGGTAGTAATTCATACTTTTAATAGTCGTAGAAAACTGGTTTGAAAACATTAAGAATAACGGCAGGGTTTTAAAACGGTAAAAACGAGTTATTGGACACTGCGTACTGGTGAACACCACGCTTTTATTGACCAACTTACGGCTGTTTGAGTTTTTAATGATTATCTGATTCTGATCCTGTATATACGTATATTTAGATGCAGTAGATACGTTTTATGGTAATTAAACACTGAGCGTACACCAGATTGTGTGGAAATTTTGAGTAATTCTTTATCTGGTACTCGTGGACATAAGAATCGAAGAAGGCTAGAATTTATTTTTTGGGATCCATCCCTGGTGTGGTCAAAGGTTCAAAAAAAAAAAAAAAGCATAGCATAGCATACATGTGCCACTGCTACTCCAGTACTCAACGAGAGCTGTATAACCGTAAGTATCCCAACTCAATGGAACCATTCATGAAAACTGTGCCTCGCTATACCGTCAGCAAGTTGTTCCAGCTGCGAATAGGCAATGGTGCACTTGAGAAGTATTTCCAAATGAGGTGTATTACTGAGAAAGATTGTAACTGGGAACAGTTGAACGCGCTCTTAAGGAGTGCCCCATGCATCCTGTGGAACTTATTTTCTTGAGTAAAGTTTCTCCCAAGAACTTAATCTAAGAGTCCTACTTGATACTAAGAAGGGGTCTTGGAGTGGTAGTCAAGTTCTTAAACTCATTACCGCAACTTCTTTGCTTGATTAGAGCAGCTTGTTAAGGTTTTACTGTGTGTCAATCTCTGTTATCATTCCAGCAGGTGTTATGTATC
>QVTG01000049.1:36859-63913 GCA_013305925.1 Geotrichum reessii
AAATACTTTCCAATAGCACCATGACCCGTTCGCAGTTGGAATAACTTGCTAAAGGTATGGCGAGGCACAGTCCTCATGAATGGTTCCAGTGGGTTGGGGTACTTACTATTATACAACTCTCGTTGAGTACAAGAGTAGTATTGTCGAAGTTCACCTAACTCATCATAGTCTTTCTGCCACTCAGCTCGTGATGTACAGCGCATAGTGCTTTTCAGCTTCTGCAATGCTGTACGAGCTTTTTTGTCTCGATCATACTTTGGATGTTTCCAAGGTGGTCTCTTACTCCAGTACTTGTCATCATCAATGCCTTCCATTTGTCTTATTCTCATAAATAGTTCATCAAGGTCGCCTTCGGGTTGCTTACTACGAGTAGTAAGTTTCCTAACAGGGTTTCTCGGACTGACGGTTCGGATGGCCCTGACAGCAAACCGGTCACAGATTTCTTGCATTCTTATGTTCACAGGTAAGATGTCGGCATCGCGCTGCATTGCCTTGATAGGCGCAGACTTGAATGCACCCAAAATCCTACGTAAAGCAGTATTTTGAATCTTTTGGATTTCATCTTTCCATTGACCTGTCAATTTGTGATACCAAATAGGACTGGCATATTCAAATATTGGCCGTACACATGAGATGTAGAGCTGTTTCATTTGCTGACTAGGAATACCTCTGTACACCCCACCAAGTGTTCCTATAATGCCTATGGCTTTCTTAGCTTTGGAAGTGACGTTCTTCGCGGGCTGCATTGTTCACAAGTTTATTTTAATTAATTTAATGGAGTTTAATTCCAAAAACTGCGTGTCAAGGAGAACCTGATCGTCACTTGATATTTACTATTATACTATACTTGTAAAAGGATGCAACACTAAAGCAATTTTGGCAGGTCTTTATACAAATTCAATGATTGAATAGTAAAATGAACCTGGCTAATGGTTATTAAATAAATAAATAAAAAAAAGAATCTAATTTGATAAAAAATACAATGTTTTGTTTGTTTCTCTATGAATTTTTTTTTTTCTGATTTCTAGTGTTGATCCGCCTACTCCTTTTTGCTCCGTCGCTTAACCTTTGCAATCAAGTCCTGAATCGACTGGTCGCCTGATCGCTTACGTTTTAGAGCATTATCAAATTTAGCCTTTGCATAACTGCTTTGTCCCGACTTGGGCACAGAATTGGTGTCGACGGGGACCTCCTCGGCGCCACCAGCAGTGGTGGTCGACTCGTCTTGTGCACGGCGACGACGTTCGTCAAGTAACTTTTCCATACCAGAAGTCTTTTTAAACTGGGGCTTAGTTGGGTCAATGGCAAACTCATGATCGTCGAAAAGCTTGGCGAAACGGTCATCTTTAACATTGACCTCAAAGTCCATGCCAGCAGGCGCGGGCTCATCGCTCTTGCTTCCCTTCTTTCCCTTGCGTTTTGCACGCTTTTCAGCCCTCATGATCTCCTTCATGTCAAAGTGCTCAATCTTCTTGGCACTGTCACCATCTTCCATCATCAGCAGCTCTAGCTCAGCAGTCTTCTTAGAATCCTCGGCAGAAGGCTTAGAATTCTTCTTATTGTTCTTGCCCTTTTTACCCTTTTTGTTGTCCGTATCATCATCTTCATTCTTCTTCTTCCATTCTTCCATGCGTTGTTTCCGTCGTTCCTTTTCCTTTCTTCTGTACTTCTCAATAGTGGTTTCTTCCTTCTCGCTCTCGCCCTCGCTGTTAGCGGCGCCAGCGCCAAAGCCACTCTTAGAATCGTCTAAGCCGGGTGTGAAAGTGACCTCCATATCGACATCATCCTTGTCGCCATTTTCAAGAAGCGATCCGTATTCGCTCTGCGACAGCAACGATTTGTATTTGCTCTTCATATCTTCACGAACCATCTGCTCCTCGTCCTCGCTCTCGCTATCACTAGCAAGATATGCCTTGTAGTCCATATCGTCAATTTCACGACGACTGAATGCTTTGGATGCTAATTTTATGCGTTCGACTGGCGTCTCATCCCAGGTCAATCTGACCTTAGAGTGCTGCAGAGCGTCTGTGACAAAGTAGTTAGGCTTGTAGTCAGCGGGAACCATAGTGCACTTATCACGCGGCTCATCGTCAAACTCCATATCATCGGGCACGTAGCGCAAGTCAAAAAAGTTGGCGGTGGTTTCGAACTCAGTGCCATCACAGTTGTCATAGATGCTGCGGGCAGTTGCAATACTGTCACACTTGACAACAGCATAGTAGTATCTAAGACGCTGTAACTGATACTTTCTTAAGCTTTTACTATCAACCTCCTCACCTTCGTCCTCTTCAAAAAGATCTTTGGTAGTGAGTTCTTCGGCAGACTTTTCCTTCTTTTTACCACTAGTAGCAAACAGTGTGGGATCAGGACCCTGTAAGTCTTCTTTCTCCATGCGCATCTTGCCGTATTCACTGGGAAGAATCGAGACAGATTCAATGCGGCCTTTAGGAGGTACAAAACTGGAGAATGTAGCCATGAGGTCGACTGCGCGGACATTATCCCAATCAAGGTTTACGACAGCAAAAGCCTTGGTCTCGTCACCCTGCTGGATTTCTTCTTCCTCGACAACAAGTTCTTCCTCCTCTAATTCCTCTTCACTTGAGTCGTCGTCGGATGATTCTGAGACATCGGAGTCTTCACCGCGTGCTCTGTTATAGCCGGTCACGGCCTCGTCCTCGCTCGAGGATTCTTCTTCACTAGAAGATTTTTCGTCTTCGCTAGCGGAAGCAACCTCAAGAGAAGCCTTTGGCTTTTTGATTTTTTCAATTGTTTCATCTTCAAGTTTTTCTTTATCCTCTTCTACTTCCTCTTCCTCGTCAGATGAGGACTCACTGTCAGCCTCACTCTCCTTGTCTTGCTGATCTTTTAGTTTTTTCTCATTTTCGTCCTCCATGTTGTAGTAGCGCTTGAACTCCTTTTCAGAAGAGTCGCGGGCAATCTTTCTTCCATATTTGTCGATTACAGCTTTTCGTTTAAAGTCGTCCTCAGCAGCGATCTTAGACTTGAAGCGTTCATCGATGGTGACCTTCATGTCACGCCGCCTAGGCATGTTAAATCTAGGATCATTGTGCACAACGGCAAAACGAGGATCACTAGTAACAGCCTTTTTAGGGGCCTTGCCATTGCCAGATTTTTTTGGAATTTTGTCTTTTTTGGTCATTGCAGATGGACTTTTGATGCTTGTTAAAGATGCTGAAAGAATAAAATGTCGAAGTTGTCAGAAATTTTTCAGGTGACAGGAGCCGTTGGGAGAAATAAAACCCTAACCTCGTAAATAGTACTTGTGATTTAAGTTGTTGACATTAGTATCAATGTTTATATTATTTATTATCGCGCTTGAATCTCTGTTTTTGGGTTTCTACAACAAGACCGGAACATGATCTCAAAAACAAAAAAAAAAAATAAAATACAAAACGTGAGAAACTGCTGAATTGGTTTTTTTTTTTCGGTTAACAAGAACAGCGGCTAATAAGACTGATTTTCATTTCATTATTGTTGGTTGATCATCAAGGGCTGGTTCTATTTTTTTTTTTTTTCATGTTTCTGGTAAGTTGAAAATGCACAAAAAAAAAAAGATATATACACACATACATATTCAAGACACATTGGTATTATTAGTAGTACTACATTATACTATAAATGAAATAATAGAAATTCAGGGATCCTTTTTTTCAAAATCTTTGTGAAAAAAAAAAAAAATCAAAATGCCCAATTCAAAATCTTTTTTTTTCTTTCAACATATATCTCTGTAGATGTTATACAAGTGTACATACACATGTATTATGATCAATAAAAAAGCAGTTTTGTTGGTGTTATCAGTATTATCATTCATTGGTCTTTCATCATCTGGGTCTCAACAGAAGAAGAAAAAAAAAGATGCATCCTACCGGTTTCTTTTTTTGAAAAGTAAAAAAAATAAAGCCCTCTTAACTCTACAATACCCGGTATGGCTGCGTCGGTTACTTATCAAAAGCCACTCAGAAACCATTTAAACAACCGCCATACAATTAAAAATAAACAAAACAGAAGATCAATAAAAGCAATGACAATAATGTAAAAATAAGATCAGTAAAATAATAAAAATAATAAAAAAAGGTGATTTTATCATAATTATCATTTATTATTTTGTTTCAATTCAAATACACTTACAAACCATCAATATTTTGTTATCTCGCTTTCCTCTTCTTCTTCTTCTCTCTTTCTCATCATCGCTCAACAGACACTCCCTTCTCGAGTCCTGATAGCAGTGCCAATTTTCTGATTTGGTTAAATACTCCTTGCCTAAATCTATTCATTTTTTGATTTTTTTTTTGTAGTTTTATCTATAGCTCATGGCAGACAACTCCAGCAAACCCTCCAGCGGCGCTCCTGGAAGCACACCTTCTAGCCTTGGCCGGAACAGCAGCATATCTATTCCCGACCGCTCCTCGCATAACTACGGCACCCTAGGCCGTCCCTCAAACGGTCAACTCAACCAGCATTTCCGCGCACCAAGCGGCTTGAGCAGCGGGGTAGCCCACAACATACCCAACACTTCCATTGGCTCACCTGGCCGCATCAACTCGTTTGGCCATTTTGCGTCGTCTTTCACTCGTGCACAGTCATTTTTGGCTATTGATCCGCCCAATGGCCTCACCCGTGCGCGCTCATTTTTCATAGATGACGAGTCTAATGTTGAGTCAGGCTCACCGGAAGAAACGTCGAGTCTCATGGCACATCAGTACTATAGTGGTAGTAGACGACCCTCGTTCTCAGCACGTTATTTTGCCGAGCACAGTGTGTCAGCTGTGGACGATGATGATTACTCTGTTTTTGAGGATGAGAGCATAATATCTGGCTTTCCTGGCGGGGCAACTGGATCTTACAAGCCTGGTAGCATGTTGGCGAGCATGTCGCGTCGCACGTCTTACCTCCCACCTCCTGAGCGTGGCACCATCGTACTGCACGAGGGTGAGGCCATTGCGCCAGGTACTGAGACTGAGCCCGTTATTGTCCGGCAGGTCGAAGATAAAGACGGTAATATCACAACTGTTGTTGCCGGTCAGTCAACTGCTCCCCAAACCATCTTTAACTCTGTTAATGTCCTTGTCGGAATTGGTCTGCTTTCGCTCTCGCTTGGTTTCAAGTACTCTGGTTGGCTTATTGGTGTGCTCATGCTTGTTTTTGCAGCTTTCTCTACTTTTTACTCGGCCAAACTACTTTCCAAGTGTATGGACACGGACCCGACCTTGGTCACGTACGCGGATATTGCATACGCTGCATTTGGCCCAAAGGCAAGAGTTTTGACATCCATCCTATTCACTTTTGAGTTAGCTGGCTCTGGTGTCTCCCTGGTAGTACTATTTGCTGACTCACTCAATGCGTTGTTCCCACAATTCTCACGCCTGCAATATAAGTTGTTAGCATTTGTGATTCTGACGCCGCCGTGCTTTCTGCCGTTGCGTGTGCTCAGTGTCTCGTCAATTATGGGTATCATGTCGACGTTTGGACTTGTCCTAATTGTGCTGTTTGATGGATTATGGAAGCAAGAAAGCCCCGGCTCGCTAATTCAGCCTATGGAAACTTGGATTTTGCCTCGCAATTGGATGACTGTACCTCTATCTGTGGGTATTTTCATGTCACCATGGGGTGGCCACGCCGTGTTTCCTAATATCTACCGTGATATGCGCCATCCTCACAAGTACGAAAAATGTCTTGTCACAACTTATAAAATCACATTTTTTATTGACATCACCATGGGTGTGCTTGGCTTTCTTATGTTTGGTGGCGGTGTGTCAGAAGAGGTTACTAAATCAATTTTATTAACGCCGGGCTATCCCAAGTCTTTAGGTCTTTTGATCACGGCCCTGATTGCGGTTGTTCCGCTGGCTAAGACTCCATTGAACGCCCGACCCATTGTGTCCACACTCGATATAATGCTTGGTCTCGACCACGTCTCCATGTCGTTCAAGGGTCTGACCCAGGGCCACATTTCAGTTGGCGATTTGATACTTCGCAGTCTCAAAGTTTTGTTACGTATTGGCGTTGTATTTTTTTTCGTCGTGTTTGCCATTGTTTTCCCCAGTTTTGACCGTATTATTGCGCTTGTAGGGTCTAGTCTGTGTATCACCATTTGTATACTCGGGCCCGTGTCGTTTTATCTCAAAATTTTTGGTGACCAGGTACCGCGCAGTGAGCGCTTGCTTGGATACTTTCTGTTTGTTGTCTTTTTGCTTCTAGCGCTGCTTGGCACTGTTTGGTGTTTCCTGTCGCCAGAAACCATTCAGAATGGATTTGGATTTTGGTAAAGCTGTTGAAAAAACAAAAAAAAAGTAATTTTTTTTATATACTAATTTCTATAACCAGCATTTTTTTTTTCTTTTTTTTTATTGAAATTAAAGCTAAAACATACCAGCTATTCAAGTCGAGTGAAAGAAAAAAAAATTACATTGTCTATATACAATTATACGATTAACATGGGATATCCTGTCCATATAGTAACACATGATTACATACAAATTGTATACTACATTCATAATATTAATGGCCTCATAATTTTTGTATATCCATCCTTTTTTTCAAAAAAAAAAAAAATAATAATAATAAATGAATGAATGAATGAATGAATGAATGAAAACCATGTACATTTTGCACTATCCATTGGTACTAGAGTTTACATTATCATTTCCATTGATAGTAGAGATCATCAGATTTCAAGATTTGCAATATACTTTTAAGGAATTGAAAATTTAAAAACCAAATCGTAAATACTACAAGAACTGAAATTCTCACATTTTGATATGCAAAGCCTTTTGAAACCGCCATTTTTACGGAAAAAGTGACGGCGCTATCACAACAATTAATTACTAGTTACATGTCACATTAAAAACTATGGTTTAGAAAATTACTTTTTCTTCATCTCCTCCTGTATGTATTATTTTTTTTTTCTTTTGGGTATCTCTGGTTCAAAAAAAAAGGCCTTACATTTCGTCTTCCAAGGGAAGCTCGTCCTCGTACTCCATTTCCTCATCGTCAATAGTAGCGTTCTGGTACTGTTGGTACTCGCTGACCAGATCGTTCATGTTGGACTCGGCCTCAGCGAACTCAGTAATATCCATACCCTCGTTAGTGTACCAATGCAAGAAAGCCTTTCTTCTGAACATGGCAGAGAACTGGTCACCGACACGCTTGAAAAGCTCCTGGATAGAAGTAGAGTTGGCAATAAAGGTAGCAGACATTTTAACGTCCTTGGGAGGAACGCTGCAGATAGCAGTCTGCACGTTGTTAGGAATCCACTCAACAAAGTAGGCTGAGTTGCGTTCCTGAACACTGCGCATTTGATCTTCAACCTCCTTGATAGAGACCTTACCACGGAAAAAGGCAGCAACGGTGAGGTATCTACCACGCTTAGGGTCGGAAGCAGCCATCATGTTCTTGGAGTCAAAAAGCTGCTGGGTCAACTCAGGCACAGTCAGAGATCTAAAAGACTGCTGGCCAGGAGCAGAGAGAGGAGCATAGCCAACCATAAAGAAGTGCAGACGGGGGAAGGGAACCAAGTTGACAGCGAGTTTTCTCAGATCAGAGTTCAGCTGGCCAGGGAAACGTAAGCAGGTGGTGACGCCAGACATGACACCAGAAACAAGCTGGTTGAGATCAGCGTGAGTAGGTTGCTTAAGCTTGAGAGTGTGCTGGCAAATGTCATAAAGAGCTTCGTTGTCAATACAGAAAGTTTCATCTGCGTTCTCAATCAGCTGGTGAACGGAAAGAGTGGCATTGTAGGGTTCGACAATGGTATCAGAAACCTTAGGAGAGGGAACAACAGAAAAAGTGGCCATCATTCTATCAGGATACTCTTCACGGATCTTGGAAATCAAAAGGGTACCCATACCGGAACCGGTACCACCACCAAGAGAGTGAGAAATCTGGAAACCTTGAAGAGAGTCACTGTTCTCGGCCTCACGTCTAACGATATCAAGAACAGAGTCGACGAGCTCAGCACCTTCGGTGTAGTGACCCTTGGCCCAGTTGTTACCAGCACCAGACTGGCCAAAAATAAAGTTGTCAGGGCGGAAGAGGTTACCGTAGGTACCACTGCGGACGGCATCCATAACACCGGGCTCCAAGTCAACAAGAACGGCTCTGGGGACGTACTTGCCATTGCCAGCTTCGTTGTAGTAAACGCTAAGGCGCTCGAGCTGAAGAGGATCAGTACCTTCATAGCTATAAAATGAAAAAAAAAAAAAAAATTAGTTGTAAATCTCTTGGTTATTAGAAGTATGCGATACTTACATGCCGGAGGGGTTAATACCGTGCTCGCCAGAAATAGTTTCCCTGCGAAATACTAGTTAGCTGCAACTGCCGTGAGATTATAACAGGTATGTTGTAAGTAATTCATACCAGAAAGCAGCACCCTACAATAAAAAAAAATCAATCCAGTTAGCTCAATTGATACCAATTGATGAAGAAAATACAGGCGGGAGACAATAAAAATAACTTACGATCTGGTTACCACACTGACCAGCGGAAACGTGAATCTGAAGAAATGTTAGACAACCAAAAAACTACACAACAGCAACATCAAAAAACAGCAGCAGTGTGCAGACATACAATTTCTCTCATTGCAAAAGTATATGATTAGAAGTGACGGGATAAAGTACTCTAAAGGGGGGATAGAGATTTACAGTAGCTATAGAGGAGCCTAAAAAAATTTATAATGAAACGGGGGTCAACAAAAAAAGAATCCGAAAAAACGATATCTTTTTTTTTAGTGAAGAAACGGTTCAAAGTTGGTCGCTAACAATGGAAGCGGTATCTAAAAGAGTCCAATGGTAGATAGAAGTGCTATTAGATAGTCGTGATGAGACGGGGGGGATAGAAAAAAAAAAAAGGGAAGGTAAGTAAAGAGAAAAAAAAGGTGAAAAAAAAAAAAAAAAAAGGCCACACACGAAAGTAAACGGGAAGAACCCACAACATTTGGAATGTTATTGTCAGTGCTGCTGGGCAAGCTTTTGTTGATCCCGCACAGATCAAAAAAAAAAAAAAAAAAAAATGTTTGTTTTGAATTTCCTTTTTTGGGCTTTTGTTTGTTGACATGACAACAGTTGTCAGAGCAACCCACTTACGCTTCTTTTTTTTTCAACTTTATGTCGATTCCCGATGTTCATTTAAACTTTAAAGTTTTAAGACATGAACCATTGTTTTTGTTTTATGACTTAAATTTTAACTTTAAGTGAAAAGTAATAATTATTAAGTGGTACAACCACATTTGTTAACGTTGGGCAAGAATGATAATCATTTAAACAAAAAAAAAATTAAAATAATAAAAATAATATCAACAAATAACTAAATATCTGGTTAGTTTATATATAAATATAAAAATTAAATTGAAATAAAAATTAATAATAGTAAAATTGAAAGTTGCTCTAAATCTGATTGACTAAAAAGATTAGTCGTAGTAGTTAAACTCAGATAACGAACCCATAAACGGAATAGGGCTGTCAAATCGATAGTCCTCGACGGACGCAGCAGAAACAACTGCTACATCAACGTCGTTATCAACATCAAGTTTTACATTAGAGCCAGAGGTACGCGGAGTTGCTATAGACATTGCACGCTTGACATTAGACATCTTGTTAGTACCCTCTGAGTCTATCAACCGCATGTGCGGCGCCGACTGAGGTCGTACAGTAAGTTCGTCTGCCGCAATCAACAGATAAGCATCATCGCAGAAAGACTGCTGTGAAACCATGCTCGTGCGATCACTGTTGTATTGTACGACTGTCGTGGTATCAGAAGAGCTAGTTGACGCAAACGAGTCACGAGGATTGTAATTGTCAGAAAATTTGCTGCCACTAGGTGGAACCAGCGCAGGAACTGTTTCTATACTACAGTTATCGTCATCGTAATAAATAGAGCTGTTAGAAGACCATGAAGAGCTACCAGTAGAATCGGTGGGCGAACTTGGTGCAGTAACAAAACTTCCATTGGCAGTGCCTAGAGAGACACTGCTTGGTCTGTTTAAAAATTGCTTTTTGTCAAAATTGGCGGTTAACGTTTCCCGGTCTGGATCAACACTACTATCAGTCTGCACCAACATGAAAAACTCAGCTAGCAGCTCATCGGTTGACAAAGCAGAAAACGGCTCTTCGTAATAGTAGGCGTTCAGATTTCCCACAGCGGATTTATTATGAAGGATTGTTTTATTAACATTTTCTGTCTTATCTTTACAGACTTTTTGTGTACTGTCCTCACTATCGATGTTAGATGTATCTTCAGAGGAGTATGACACAAAGCTCTTTTGACTTGGATGACGCTGCGGCAAATTTGGCTCTGATTGAAGCTGGGGGCTTGTCGAAGACACAGGACTTGCAAGCAAACACGGTTCCGAAAACAAAGATTTTTCTTGGACAGAGTAAAGATCAAAAATTTCGGACGCTGCATCGTCGGATTTGACAGACTCAGAAAGCGACTCAGCCAGTGATGCTGTTATACTATTATGTCTGCTTGGCCCAGAGCCCACGGGTTTGCGACGGATTGGTGTTAGTCTCATTTTTTCTTGAAACTTACCAGTAGGAGTTAAAGTGCTCACTGAAAAAGATCGTGGCCGAGCAGCAGATGAGCTAGCTAGAAATGACAAATCATGCATTGTTAATGCAGAAGGCGTGTAGCTGTTGCGTCGTTTGTTGGTATTATTGATATCACTGGCGCTATTAATAACAACGCCACTAGGGATGGTGTCTAATTGAATGCTGTTGCTGGTTGACTGACACTCTCCGGGGCGGGCTGGCAAGCTACATCGCTTATTTTGGAAATCAGAGAGAGCAAATTTCTGCATTACCGGCGTTGAGAAGCGTCGTGCAAGCGAGCGTTCCGGGATCTCAGGTGTGCGAGTATTCCTAAAATCAGGCTGCTCAGAAATAGAATTCATAGTTTCTTGAGATTTCTGATCGTACCACTGTTGTTGCTTTAGCTGTTGTTTGCGTAAGTTATTAATATTGAGTTGCCCGACTGGGGTGCTAGGATCAAAGTTTTTTGACCAGGGCATATCGCCGGGTTTAGGCATTGACATCTGCATGCGTGGAGGTTCATAATTGACATGTGACAATGGCGGAATTGGTCGAGAAAATCTGTTGGATTGTAAGCCCTCGCCAAACTGATGTGCATAATTTCCTAGAGACGCGCCGATTAAGCGAGTCGGAGCAGTGTGTACCCGTCGAGGGGTAAGTGGCCGGGGGATATCATTACCCAGATGTGACAAAAAGTGCGTGCGCTCAGAGTAAATACCTTCATAGAAATTGACACGTTTAGAATTTTTACTTTTACGGTTAAGTAAATTGGTGAATGTCTTAGTTTTCTTTTTAGCGTTCTCATTGCCGTTGCGTTTGCTGGTGTAATAGTTGTTGCCAGCACGAATACTTTGTGTGCGGGCGGTGGTTGTGCTGATTTTAGCATGTTTTATTTTGAAAAAGTTCCAGAATAGCTCGCCGCGGGTCTGCTTTCTACGGCGATGTGAAAGAAACGAAAGCGGCGTGTTTGGGCGCGAGAACCTGAGTGACTCAAAGGGAATATCTTTAGGTGGGTCATAGTTGAAAAGAGTTGGGAAGGCTTTGATTCGACGGCTGGTGTTGCGAGCGAGAGTCCGACGCCGGCACAGCAAGCGCATTTTTAAAGACCGGCGCTTAAGCCTACGAATCTTTAACCAGCCCAGTGACATAAGTGCTTGATTGGTAGAATTTAGGCGATTGTTTGATGAAATATTATGGGTTTGACTGTAGATAGAAAAAGTTTGTAGTCAATATACGTATTTGCTAGGGTTTTTTAGTGAGAAATGTTGGAAATAAATATATATAAAAGTCAAAAAAAAAAAAAAAATTATATCATTAATATAATGATCAAATTTTTGAAATTATAATATTTCTTTGGGCGAGCGGGTGTCGGATATATATATATATATATATATATATCTATTCTATATATAGCGGGCATCAAAGATGTCAAACGCGACTTTTTTTTTAAACACTGGATATTTAGAAACTTTTTCTGAGATATGACGGAACGAAAATCATAGCCAATAATAAAGCTAACGATGTATGTTTCTATGCACTGCCAATCTCTTCAGACCCTTTGTTAAAACTCCAGCAGATATGATTGTATAGTACGATTGCTATGATCAGGGCTTTCACGGGGAAGTTCTAAAAACAGGTTGTACATTAATAGAGTGGTTGGATGTAGAAATCGTTTACAGTAAACTAAAAAAAAAAAAAAAAAAAAAAAAAGGTTATGGAATCACAAATTCGAGTGGTTGGGTTTACAAAAAAAAAAATAGATTTTTGTAAATCTAAAATATCCTCAAAAGGAACCTTTTTATTTACGTATGATTCGAGTAATTCAATAAATATCAAAATATTATTAAAGTAGTAAAACAGGTCTGCTTGATCTAAAAATAAAATAAAATTATTTGCAGTCGAAACCTACTCGAAAAGCAACAAGTTCTAAACTATGTTCAGAAATATTAATTTCATTGTCAAATCTATTTGGAACGGTTTAGAAAAACTCATTGATAAATCTTTTTTTTTTTTTTAATATAATACTTGAAATCCGAATTATGTTCCGAAGAATAACTTTCAATAAAAAATCTTTTAAATATGTGAAGTTCAAAAAATTGAAATATATTAGTTATATGTAATGATCAAGATAAAGCTCATACGTATATGCATACATTATATCTTATTTTCTAAAAGCTATCCAGTGTAGATCCATTTAACAAAAAAATGTTTTCATATGTTTTTTTTTGAGAGGTCTGGCTGATAGGTGTCATATTTCAAATATCTATTTCAAAGTTCGATTGGATAGAACCCACATAGAATGAGACAAAATATTTTAACGGTTTTTTTTTAGGGCGTTTGTCTGCTACAACCTTTAAAAAAATCATAATTAAAGATTCTTCAATATCTATAAATTCTAACTATTAAATAGTCATAGGGTCTCAATAATACTGCTCAATCCGACTTTTTTTGTTTCTGGTTAACTATTCATCATGATACCACAAGAATAAACAACTTAACAGTGGCCTCGCCTTAATAATCTTTACACTTTGATCTTTTCGATAGCATCGAATTTCCCACAAGTAAAATCTCTGTGTCAAGGAAAACCCTACAGAGTCATCACTGTAGTTTTTTTTTTTTTTTTTTTGCTAGTTTTAGTGAAAGGAGCTTGTGAACAGACTAATATACCTCTTTTTTAAACAACACATGTATCTAAGAAATCTATTATCTAGTATTTTCTGTCTGTTTTAACATTACGGTTAACAATAAAAAAAAAAAATTTTTTGATATTATACTGTTGTTAAAGTACAGACTAGTTTTTATAAGTATAATGTTTACAAATACACGTGCTAACACAAACTACAACCGACAAGATAAGTAACGAGTAACCCCTTGTATTCATCAAATAATCGCTCCTTTCCTCTTATCACATTGCCATCTTTTTTTTTTATCTTCAGAACCTCTTTTACTATTTTTTACGACAAATGAAACCAAAAAATTTTGCATATTCAAGCGTGTCCTATAGTTTTACATTAATTAGTTACTCGTCAACTTTACAACTACACTAACAGGGACAAAACTGGAGTAAAGTTATCCCCATAAAAAATAATAAAAAAAAATAAAAATAGATGAAAAAATGAAAAATAAATAATTATTTTATCATGAAAATAACCAAAAAAAATACTGCGCCGTTTTGCTGCCAACAAATTTCAACTCTCAATGAACATTAAAACATGGGTACACACAAGCTCTCTTAACCCCTACTCAAACGGCGCGCAAGACGTTGGATCTTCTCATCCTTTTCAACCTCATGAATGGCTTTTTCAACGCGGTCAAGTCGGTTCTTTTCTTCACGCTCAACAACTTGATCGTGTGTGGGAGGAAGACTTTCGTTAATAAGGTCCACGCGGCGGGCCTCTTCAAAAGATGTAATGGCATTTTTAATGCCCTCTGATCCAAGAAGAAGCGTTCCTGAGGGTAGCTTACCGCCAGAGACGGCTTTAAGTTCGTTAACAGACTCAGCCTCCTGACGCAGCAACTGAAACATGCGGGACATACGGCCAATTGCAAGAATCTTGTTCTTCATTGCGTTGCGGCGCGCCTCAGGCGAGTCTTCTATGGGCTCAGGTACAGAGGCTGCGGCAGCCATAAGCTGCGGTGGAAGTCCGGTAGTAGCAAAAATTGGTGAAGATCCGCCAAATTTGGATGACTCCATGACACTACTTGAGGTGTATTCAAATTCTCCACCTGGCAGCACGGTATCTTCCTCAAGTTCCTCTTTAGTACACACATTGAGAATTGCTATTAGCATGTCTGTGATCTTCTCGCCCACAAAAGGCAGCGACCAAGTAAACACGTCCATAAAGTTGGGCAGCCAGTAAGGGTGTGGGGTGTGATTGAATTGTCTAATATTCATAACATTGTTTTCATATTTGAGCACGGCGGCCTTATTATTATAGGCATCAAGGTAGTTAGGCGCTGAAAAGATAGTCATAACACTCGGAAAGCCAGTCGTCTTGGTCTTACGGTATGTACGGTAGCCCGCATCCTGAGCCTCATGTGCACGAATGATGGAAAGCAAGTTATTGCGGTCGAGAAACTCACACGCAGCCGCATATGTGTAATAGTACGAGCAACCACGAGTGTGATTATTGAGGAAAAGCTCCGAGGTCCGCTCACGACCAAAGTCCTCAACAGGATCGGCCCACAGTAAATCACACATGAGTCCGTGTGTGGGTGGCTCGCGGAAACGGTTGAGAGTGCGCAGGTCGTCAAGCGTGCGTAGCTCGGGCGAGATACCACCGTGAACGCAAAGAAATTGTTTATTCATGACGGCGGCAAGTGGCAGCGCACAGAACGATTCCATGCATGCGTCGTAAATCGTGAGATTATACTTGTGCTTACATTCGAGCTTAAATGTAAAGTAGTCAGTGAGATGACGGCACTCATGGTTGCCGCGAAGCAGAAACACGCTATCGGGGTACCAAATCTTAAGAGCCCATAGATATAGCACACATTCAATGGAGAAGTAACCACGGTCGACGTAGTCACCCATAAAGAGATAGCGAGTGGTGCTGGGGGAGCCACCGACCTCGAAAAGCTTCATAAGATCGTAGTATTGGCCATGAATGTCGCCGCAGACGGTTACGGGGGCGTCGACGTCGAGCAGTGTAGGTTCTTCACGCAAAATCTTGGTGCCGGTCTCGATAATGTAAAGAGCCTGCTCGTCGGTAAGACGGCCCTCGCAGTAAAGGTGCTCTTTAAGAAACTCAAGATTGGGTTTGGTGGGATCGTTTTTGTCAAAAAACTGTTCATCAGTGGGCTTGCGCCAGGCTGGGGCGCGAACAGTCTTGACGACGCGTTCTACAGTAGACGCTTGCGTGCCATCCTCTAGTGTGTGAACAGTGTGGTCAATCTTGGGTACAGGCTTACGTTGCTGGAACGCGCGGATAGCGTTCTCGAGTTGAAGACTGTTGTTGGTGGCGAGATCGTCGGACATAATTTTACGGCGAACTTAAATTGGGGAGAGTTTTGAAGGGGAGGGGTGGTGAACTGGAACGAACTGAGAAGGGTTAGAGAAGGAGTTCCAAAAAAAAAAAAAAAAGAAAAAAATAGACTGTCACCACTCCTGAGATAAATTAGAAAATCTGTTTATTCCACATTCTGAAATATCAAACTCGTTTTTTTTTTTCCTACTTCTTTTCAGACTGTAATCAATGTGGCTAATCATAGCTCAATGGTATTAGCAAAGTAGATTTGAGTCAGTTTCACACAGAAATGTCGTTGTTGACAGTACTCCGCCTGTTGCTGTTCAGGGGCAGCCCTGCCCAAAAGCGATCAAATGAAATACAGTCTGTTTTGCAATTAGTGAAATAACCACTGATTTTAAGGATTAAAATCATGTGACTCCAACGTGACTTTTTTTGTGCTGATTGTCATCTGCAAAATTTTTGAGTTTTTTTTTTTTTTCAGATCAACGACAACTCTACGGTTCTCAGGGTCTTAAGAATTCGATTTATTTATATATACACTTCATTAGACCTGTAACAACAATAGCACCAAATGTCACAAAACATCACAATCGATACTTCTAACTACGTTTTAGAATCTCCCGTCAAAGGCACGCCTTTAGTTCTAACTGACAAAACTGCGCGCGCACGGTTTGAGCTGGGAGCATGCATGGCCATCTACGGCTGGGACGATCTTCAGACGGCAGTTGACTCGCAATGGGGTGGTCCTGACAGCGCGGACAAGCGCGATTGGCTAGTAGGATCTGTTGTGGAGATGTTTGAGGAAAACAGTTACTTGGAAGCCGAAGATATTGAAGACAGACTTTTGGGAGTTATGGAGGATGAATTTGGAACAAGCATCGAGGACGACTCGGGCCTGCCTGTGGCCGCACTGGTAATCAGTATCTATAAGGAGTGCGCGCAGGGAGACTACCGCACAGTTGACTCGCTGTACCAAGCATTCAAAGAACGTGAAGAAAAGAAAAAGGCGGGTCTGATCAAAACCAATGCCGTGACTGTTCAGGGTGACGACAGTGACAGCGAGAATGATGAAAATAATGAGGAGGGTGCGCCAACGGCAGAAGAATCTGCTGATGTTGAAATGGAGAATGCTGAGCCTCAGGGCCCCATTATTGATGACGATGGCTTTGAGCTCGTTCAGAAAAAGGGCAGGGGCAGAAGAAGTTAGATGGTAAACGATCACTATTGACAATGACAATAATACTAAATTGTTTTTTTTTTTTTTTGTAGACCACTTCAAATGGATTGTGTCACAAGAACAGAAACTTTGGGTATCTATTTAAATTATTATATATAAAAATAAAATATTTATTTGGTTAATCGTTTATTATGTTTCAATCTCTGATATTGACCAGTTGTATGTATATTGGAGTTTCTCCAACTCGTTAATAAGTAGTCACCATCGAATACATAAACTTGTAATTTATGCCGGCGCCACCAACTTACCATAATTTTTGACAACAAACAATATTTTCTAATAATTAATTCTTCATGTATGCTTTTTATTATTATCATTATTTTGTAAAAAAAAAAAAAAAGAAAACACTCCCCTCCCAACTTTAACTATAATTGTATACTTTTACTTAAAACTACTTGGTCCTGAACTGACCAATCTTTTGAATGACGGTCTCAGCCATTGCGTCAACTGCACCTTTGGGACTCAACAACGATGGCCCACGCGGTGCTGTTTCTTGCAGTCGAAAGAGTTTTATTGCCGTGCCATTCCACACGCCGACGGGGCTACCGCTTGAATTTATCATATTACTCGTGTCTGTCGGAGCTACCTGACGCTCACTTTGGAATATGCTGCCCCATAAAATGCTCTCATACCACCCAAGTGACCCGCGTGTCCAAGGAAATCGAACCATCTCGTAGTCTGCTGGCAGGTTGAATGTAGGCACCTCACCGACAGGATTTTCAGGTACACGAGGCACGTAATTGTAAAATATCACGCCGTCAATCTTGCTAACAGCTGCAAGCTGGTCAATAACTTTGCTAGGCTCTGTAAGCCGCGACTCAAGCGATGGCCGAGGACCATTGCCGCTACCGTCAATATTGTTTTGAAAGTATGGAATAGTGGTGCGCAAGTATGCAATCATAGAACAGATTGTGTGTGTGGGCAGGAGTGGTAGCCAAGTTAGGGTCCATGACGATGACGCAGCAAACTTATCGCTATGCAAATTAGGGCTCGTAGGTGACGACCGTGGAAACGCCCGCACCTCTTTACCCTTGTTCCGTGCTATTTTTGTCAGTGGTACCAGTTCAGGAAACTTTTTACTTTCGCGCGCCTCGATACTGCTGTCCTTTTCAACGTCCCCATCGTGTGTATCTTCATCGTCACTCTCATCAATCACAAATGTATCAGTAGTATTTAATGGTAACGAGGTAGAGTCGTTGCTGGTTGGCACCTTTATATCAGGGTTTTTGTTTGTGGATGAAATGACCTGATCCAAATCCTTTTCCATACTTAGCGCTTGAATCTTATTGAATATGGTTTCATTTTTCATAATGAGAAATATTAAATTACGATTTGCATGGAAGTTGCATTCGATAATCATATTGATGCATTTAAGCAAAGAAATCAGTAGATGGTGATTAAACTCCTTTGCAAATAAAAAGGCAGGATTTGATAATGTTGCTGCTAACTGTACAATATTCGACGCAGCCGAGTATGAAATATTCCGAATAAACGGCGAGATATTGTAAATACAGTCTAAAAATGTAGGGACGAGAAAATTAAGAGATTCGCTAGAAGTCATGATAATCTTATATAGCTGCGTAATCAGATAATCAAAATATGAGCCGCTGAAAGAAGCAGGTTGAATATTGTTTAGATTTGTTGTCTGGTTGGAAAACGGCTTTGCCAACGAGATTGCGAATGATTTCTCTGTCGTCAGATATAAAAGCACGTACGAGCAAAGTCTAACAAGTCCAATTTTTGTTGGATCCAAACGCTTTTCATGTATGTAAAACAACAAAATACACATGTAGTCCTGCATCTGATTTGAAGCAATCAGGTACGCGCGAAATTTTTTGTTGCACTGTATAAGATCCCAGAAAAGCATAGTCAGTTCCGGGATCCATGAAATCTCCTGGCGACTACCAGGTAAATATGAAAGCGAGGCGTGAATTGGTTGCGAGAGCATCTTAGCTAGAGAATTGCCAATAAATTGTAAATCCTCGGTTTTATGTATCTTACCACACAGGCTGCGAAAAATATTTTTGAGTGGACTTTTTTCCTTGTCAGCATTGCTAGCAATGACCGTCTCCGGGATAGGATAAACAAGAAGAACAAGAAGATACTGAAGCGCGTAGGTAATAAGCTGACGGTGACGGTCGGAAATGATCATATGATTGTACGGTACCTTCCAGCCAGGACTGTACTTGAGCGTAGTGTTGAGCAGAGAGCAAAGTGTTGCCATAGCTGTGCGACGGTCAACCATGGTGACCATATAAGTCAAAAACGGTGAACCTTTCAATGGCAGTGTCGAAGGGGAAATGTAAAGACAATCCGAACAGAGCGTGAGCAGAAAACGTAGCACTTCAACTTTGTTAGACTCAAGTTCATGGGATGAGGTGATCGGGGTGGTGCAGCCCACACCAGTTTCCCAAATGGAAAGGTTACGTCTATCACTGGGGGTTTTTGTCATAGGCACCGTAAATCCTTCAGCAAATAGCAGACCCATTCCAGCATCGATCAATTCTTCAGCCAACGGCTTTGTAAGAACGTATCCATCTGTGGCGACACTCACCGCTGTCGCCTCAGGTACGTTCCAAAATAGGCGGTCAATCCACTCGTCAAACTGTGGGGTATCTGCTTTCTTTTCGTAGACATATGGAATGATGCGTGTGAGAATACGCAAGCAATTGAGCAGTTCAGTAGCCGACGCATGCGCTGGATCAGGGAACATGTTATGATGGTAAATGGTAAGAAGCTTGGTGGCAAGCTCGACTATGAGCAGTTCAAGATTTTCACGGCAGAGTTCGCGAGTGTTGCGAATGTCAGATGCAGTGAAAAGAGTAAAAACATCGTCGACAGAGATAGGCTGCTGCCAGAACTTGAAGAACAACCATGATATTAGAACAAGAACATTGTTGATCTAATAATTCAAATACATACTTGAGACCAGTAGGGGTCGTCATTTGGAATATCTGGTACTTCAAATAGCTTGAAAACGTGATTTTTAAATTTCAGTTTTGAATCTGTTGCGCCCATGATGATATTTGAGGTGCTTTGGGTGGTTGAGAGAAATGGACAATGTCAGAATCCAGAATAGACCTGACGCGGTTACGGAGAACTATCACTGTGACTATGGTTCAAAAGAGATGATTTGCTTGATCTGGCAAAAAAAAATGAAATGAGGGTTAGGGCATTAATACTAAGATTAAAGTTTTATGGTAGCTAATTAACAGATTCATAATCTAGAAATCAGATTTGAAGAGAGATCATGTTCTGTATGCAGACTGACAACAAGAAAAAAAAGTTAAATTGACAGAAATATTATGACGTAATATAAAAGTACATATTAATTATGCATATGAAAATTGATAAAAAAGAAATATAACTTGAGACAAACACCAAACAACCCAAATAAGCCCTTTATTAATACGTAGTTTGTGCTAATTTGTTTTTTTTCTTCGGTTGTCTCAAGAGAAACTTTTGCAAAGACTAAAGTATCATACTTGCTAAACACTTTTAAATTATAGGGCAAATATACATATTTAAAAAGAAAAACAAACAAAATATTCTGAAGCGTACTATAAAGTACCGGCTTTATCTGTGATATCCGGTAGATACCCGATACCATTAATACCATTATTTTTTTTTTTTTTTCAAATAACCAATAGACCAAAATAGGTTTTTAATAATCTTTGTTCTCAGAAAAAAATAGAGTCTACTGACTTGAGTCACATGCGATGAGTAAACTAGTTTAAGAGACCTATCCGTGAACAAATGTTTGCTTGACATATTTTTAAGTTCTTTCAAGCATTGTTACAGTTGAACATTTGGATACATTTTATAAATGAAAGACTTGAGACTTGGGAATTATTTGATTGATATTTATGTCTTACCAAAGCATGTGTACTCACAAGTGTACTCACAAGTGTGTATACTATAATAACAGGTAATTATACGTAATTATACGTATTTTTTTTTTTTTTTCAATATTTTTTTTTGAAAATATCAAACTCCCTGCAGATTTGCAAAATTTAAAGGCGCATTAACTGTACAACAATTTCTGATCAAATCATCACCATCAATGCCAACCCATGGGGTTTTAACAGCCACCAAGAAACCTTTTTTTTTTTTTTAAAAAAAAATATTTATTTTTAAATAGATTTCAAAGATTTAATAAATTATACCTTTTTTTTCCCTCCCTTTTTCTTGCGCAACTTTTGCACCTTTTGACATTTTGATCCAGCAAATTATTCATCCCTTCCACTATGGGTAGGTAACGATATTCCCCAGGCTCATGTTTAACCATCTCTATAAAACTTTGATAATGAATTCTAATAAATTTATTTTACCAGCAGCTTCTTTATCCTCTTTGTTTGCAGCCTCCAAACAAAACTTTCCTCTCAATACTGGTCATAGAGGGTATGTGTGATTTCAATCCCGAAGCTAAACTAAGATTTGCCTTCTCCCCCTTCCCCATTTCCTTTTTTTTTTTTTTTAATTATTTTTCTGACTCAAATGACAATTACCTAGATTCAACGGAAATTACCCTGAAAACACACTTGCATCCTTTGATGCTGCTATAAATGCTGGTGCTGAGATTGTGGAGTTTGACGTCCAGGTAGCTGGTGATGGTGTCGTTGTAGTTTCCCACGATCCCAACACCCAGCGCTGCTTTGGTGTCGACTATGAAATCACATCTACGCCATTCAAGGGTGTTCTTGATCAGCTCTCTATTACCAACCCGGACTCAGATTCTGCTATTTGCAAAATAGACACTGTTGAAGATGACTTTGACGTCATCGATACCAAAAGTGACTTGAGTGAAAATGCCATCTACCTTCAAGAACAAAAGGCACAGCTAAGCACCGACATGCAGAAAAAGGCTCGCAATCTGGTTGGTCCTCAACGCATACCGACGTTTCTAGAGGTAGCGCAAAAGTTTGCAACGGATCCAAAGTACCGTCATATCCGACTTATGATTGACATTAAAATGACCAACGAGCCCTGGATCATCAAAAAGATTGTAGAGATTCTTGCTCAGGTTAACCCTGATCTGGTTGGTTTCTGGGCCCCGCGTACCGTGCTTGGAATCTGGCGGCTTGACGTTCTGTGTGCTGCACAGGATGATGCGCCCCAGTTTTCTATTGCGCACATTGGTGTGAGTCGTGCACTAGCCCGTAAGTTCATGGCGTGTCCACAAGTCTCCGCTGTATCACTACACTACATTGCCCTCTCCGCCGGCCCTGGCGGGGAGAATTTTATCCGTCAAGCAAAAGCCCAGGGAAAATATGTTTATACCTGGACTGTTAACACCATCGAGCTCATGAAGTGGGCTGTCGCCTCAGACCTCGATGGCGTTATTACCGACTATCCGGACCTTTATGCTCAGCTCCGAGCTGGAATTACTGATGACCAGATTAGAAAAAGTTATGCGCCAGCAGCAGCAGCCCGGTCGTTTATTCCCTGGATTGATCGCAACGTGAAAAACATATTTTTTTATTACTTTATTGAACTTCTCATGCTAGGAAAGATGTCTCTCCTGTATTTCACACCGGAAAGAAAATTTGTTTAGAGTCTATAGGCTGTACGCACCTAGCTTTTTGGTTTGACTAATTACTCATTGGTATCATTGTAATTATATCTATATTTATACTTTTATTCGTTGTTTTTAACTCATTTTATTAATATCATTGTTTTCTTTTATATCTAATTATTATAATTTCAATTATCGGTGCGCTGTTAAAGCTTGCTCTTGGCAAAAGACCAATTGACTATGGCTTTCAGTAGCGCGTGTGCCACGGCCTCTGGCGGCGGTACTAGCAGCTTTGAGACTTCTGTACTGCGACCAGCCGCATGGTCTAACGCGACACCAACTTCAGCAAACGAGAACCACTTTGCTTCAGAAAGCTCTGGATCGTTACCCAAATTGATTTTCTGTTCACCGTGCTCGCTACTCGGCAATTGCGCAATGCAGCCGACCATAATGTTGGCCGGATACGGCCATGGTTGCGTTGAGTACACTACTACGCGGCCCTCTCCTATGTCTAACCCAGCTTCTTCCCAAACTTCTCTTCGTACGCCATCTTCCACACTCTCGCCCGGCTCCAAGAAGCCTGCTAGACAGGAGTAAAAACCGGGTGGCCAGTTTTTGTTGCGGCCCAGTAGTAGCTTGTCCCCGCGCTCGTTTAAAACTGCAGCAATCACAGATACGTCGGTACGCGGGAACGCGAGATTAGACAGCGTGGTGCGGGTAGCGCAGTTTGAGCGTGTGCACAATAGCTTAGTGCCACCGTGGATGGCACGGGTACGCGCGCCGCACCCGGCACAGAACGGATTACGCAGAACCCAGTCCAGGTACATGCGAGCTTGTGCATACAAACCGGATTCCGATACGCTCAACTTGAGCATGATAGGAGAAATGTCAAAACTGGCACTTGCGAGAAACGGTGGAACACTGTCATTATTGGAGTTGTTGGTATTGGTCGTCGTAGAAGCGAGGGTAGTGTACTCAACAGCGAAATAAGGTTTGCCCCGGGCTTGTTTGTAGATCAGAGTATCGGCTTCGATTGCACTCTCATCGAGGCCCAAAAATAGAATCAACGGCTGTGTCGCAGCGTCAACATTTGCCAAATTCTCATTCTTTTCTGTGGGTAAATGCTTGGGTAAAATGGTCTGAATGGCACTTTTTTCAACAAAACTGAGCTTGTGTAAAACCGGACGTGGTGGCTT
This sequence comes from Geotrichum reessii, assembly GCA_013305925.1. Classification (NCBI taxonomy): domain Eukaryota; kingdom Fungi; phylum Ascomycota; class Dipodascomycetes; order Dipodascales; family Dipodascaceae; genus Geotrichum; species Geotrichum reessii. The sequence continues at coordinate 60,322 of QVTG01000049.1, forward strand.
GTTACCTGAGGTGGTTTTAGGCAAACTAGCCACGAGCGGCACCAAGTTGCGAAGCACCAAAAAACTGGCAGCAGGGTGATTATATGCCGCGCTAAGGAAAGCTTCGTCGTTGCGCAAAAACGAGTACCGATTGAGACTGGAGCCCGTGTAATAGGTGTAGGGCGCAGGACCGTACTTGTCATCAATGATTCCCATTGCACAAAAAAAACAATTAAATTATCTATATATTTTTAAACAGAGTTTGTTGATACTGAAAAGAGTAGAAGTAAATTGGCGTAAACTAAGATCGCGATATATGAGTTATGATTTCGACAGGTTTACATACATCTATGGGGTAATCAAAGATAATAGCTAAAGAACAAAACGAAAAAAAAAAAAAAAATCTTGGTCGTTAAAATACTGCTTAACAGTAAATGGTCCTTCTTAAATACAGAGACAGTGGCGATAAAGCTGGTCAATATCACAGACTCAGAAAGTCCCCGCGTTTTGCTTGAATAGTTCATTCAGCTCTGTCGCAGCCTTTTTTTTTTTTTTTTTTCCATTGAGAACCTCGGTAGTCAAGTACATATGTATACATACGTATATAAATTCCAGATATACGGATAATATTATTTGAACAGTATATAGACTGAAAAATCCTTAAGCCGAGCACAAAAAAACAAAAGAAACAAAACAAATCTACACAGATACCAAAATAAAACCAGAAAATAGAAACATTTAGTTTTTATTTTTGTCTACTTGCCATTATTGAGCTCACAATTTGCTCCGTTTTTCCTAATATAAAGAGTTGCCACAATTGTTCCTTCAATAAGAGTGTCAACTGCTCAATGCTGAAAGAACAACAACAACAACAACAAAAAAAAAAAAACAAAGATCCAAAATTTATTATCGTGCGCTTATTATACATGAAAATGCTATATGTGTGACTATTTCATTCATCGGAAATCCTTGATGACTGGTAAAGACTTATGACACTATAGTGTCAAGTGCATCTCCAGGGCTCTAGCGTGGTCACACACACACACGAAATAAAATCCTAGCCAGGTTTATGAGATTTTCAAAGTTAAATATAATAGTTACTCTGTTCCAAAACTATTACTTTTAATGAAACAGGTTGGCTTTGGCAAATAATGGGTTTGATGGAAACATATGGTTCTCGATATGAAACAGAAAAGAACATTTGTTATTACGTCACGTGGAGACCCAGTCGCGACTGTTTTTTTTTATTATTTTTTCTTGTCGCGTCTCAACTTTTTTTTTTTCTTTTTTTTTTTTCAACCTTCTCGACTATCTCAAGAATTACCACTTGATAGAGACTTCAGGCAATAACATCTCACCCATTTATCTATAATTTACTTTTTCTTTAATTGAACAATATTTTTTTTTAAGTTGCTTTATTACGGTTTATCAATCAGAAGTTTTTCTTTTGCGACTTTGTATTAGCATAGCCAGTTTCTAAGAACTTTTTCTGTTAACTTACCTGACTTCGTCAACCACTGGCCCGCACACTTTTCATGCCCATCAGCAACAGATAAAACCTCCATTATGAACGATAGAACCAACGAGATTAACTCACGATTGCTGCCACGCATTTCTCTTGAGGCACAAGCTAATCAGCTGTCGCATCAACAGCGTTACTTGTCACCGTCACAAACTACACTGTCTCACGCAGATCATGGTTCATCTGTTCCAGACCACTTTAACTACCAGCAGCCACAGGTTACATCATCAACACAACAGCAACAACAACAGCAGCAGCAACAGCAGCAACAACATCAACAACAGCAACAGCAGTATCAATATGAGGTGTCGCAGTCATACCCCTATGCGCAGTACCAGCCCACGCGTATCACGGACTCACCTAATCCTGAGTCTTCAGCCCTTACGACGGCCACGCCTGATGGTAATGGTGCCGCATCAGACCAGGCTCCAAATTCTTCAGGCAATCGACGTTTGCAATACCCAAATATTGTATCTAATTCGGAATTTTCCAACATGCCACGGCCAGTAAACACACCCAGCATCACCTGCATTGACTGCGGCGAGCAGTTCCCCACAACGACCATTCTGCGCCGCCACCAAAAGATTGACCACCATCGTCAAACCTACAAGTGCCGCACCTGTGGTGACCTTTTTGCTAGCAACGCTGACCGTCAAACCCACAAAAACAATACTCACTTCAGCCTCATTCGTATCACTGTCAAAAACAACAACTTCCGCGAATTTCCCGTCGGCACCGAGCTGACGTCCTCTCGTAATCAATCAGGTTACTTTGTATGTCCCGCGCCGTATTGTTCATTTGTAACACGGATACCTGGCTACTGGAATGATCATATCAACACAGTTGAGCATGCCGGCTCTGATCCCCAGAAAAGAAAGCGGAGAAAGGCAATTACCGCTGCCTCTGCAGTTGAGACAAAAACAGAGGAGTGATGCATCAACTTTTTGGAAACACTAATGAGCGAAGATTGAGATGACTATGCTGATGGGGTTTTTTTTTCTTTGGTATTTCTGTTGTTTGATGAACACTTTTTTTTTTTTTTTTTAACCTTTTACTCTTATTTTTTTTATTATCATTATTATTACTATTATTTGGTATCTTTTTTATTATTATTATTATTAGTTTGTATTTCTTACACTTTTTTTTTTTATGTTCATAGAGTGTTTTTAGTATAATATACACGGATAACATCGCGTTTGATTGGCGCGTGGTCCAGTTTTTTTTTTTTTTTTTTTTTTTTTTTTTTTTTCCTTTATTTTCTCTTGTTAATAATGGCGTAAAAAAAAAAAAAACCAAAAAAAAAAGCTTGCACACGGCTGGAAAGAACAGAATGGTTTGGTTTTAGACCGGTTAATAGCAGCAAAACCCCGTTATGATAAGTTGATAAATATACTACGAGGAGGTCACAATTTGAAACGTCATGCAAAAACAAACACTTTTCCCTGCAATGGAGGCAACCGAGTTCAAGTCTAATGTATCATTTAAATATTTTTGTTATTTGTTAATGTAGAAACAATAAACAGATTTTTTTTTTCTATTACCGCTTGTCTCTACTGAAGTGTTTTTGAAGAAAAAAACAACAAAAAAACAGAAAAACAGCTTTGTTAAAGTATGTTAGATAGATAGAAAATCTGTTTAAAGTATGTTGTTTGTACTATATTTTTGTATAGCGCGCAAAAAAAAAAGAATGATATTATTGAACAAACAGTGATCCAAAAATTATAATATACCGGTTTATATGGATCTATGAATAAATGAACCAGTTTTTGCTTGGTCGACTGCACAAAGATTATTTATAGGAAGAATCATTAAAATTAGACAAATTGGAAACCTCGTCTTATTATAGTCCATAAAGCTCAAAATTTAGTCATCTCCTAATTTATAGATAGAAAATCTATTTATTGTTTCTTACATCACATAGTTACATAATTAAAATAATAATAACAAAGATATACAAAGAAGACATGGAATTCAAAAAACATTTGTCTCTATGAGACTTTAAAATTAGCGTTCTCAGCGCGCTTTAGGTGTTTCAGGCATTCGATGGCGCCGAATTCTCCATGAAATAATACATGTGATAAGGGAAACCTG
>QVTG01000490.1:0-14146 GCA_013305925.1 Geotrichum reessii
TCATTAGCATTAACATAAAAACTATTATTATTATTATATTATTATTATTATTATTATTATTATTATTATTATTATTAGTCTAGCTATAATAGACTCATTATAAAATAATTATGGTTATTTTCTTTAATAATTTCATACAATCAAATATTTTCAACGGGTAGAAGTTTTTACATTTAGAAGACAACAAACAAACTCCGTTACTGTTCTGTTTATCATATCTATATTTCAGAATACCGCCTCTCACGTTAAGCTTATATAGAGCAAGAGACAAATTTTGATTATAGTAAACAGCTTTTTTAAATATTCAAATTTTTTACGCTTACTGTTTTTTTTTTTTTTTTTTTTTTGTTAATCAACTTTTTTTCTTTCAATCAGATTAGTATTTCTTTTCAGATTCAAGTTTCGCTTCACATGTTTGTACAACAAACATGTTTTAGCCGCATCACCCCAACCCTTATTACAAGTCCACGTGACAAATGACTTGACAAAAACCATCGGCGTTCTAATAGTCTATCTGGCATCTACAACAACAAAAAAAATAGCCATCTTAATATTATCTACAACACAGTTCTCTCCCCCTTCTATAAATAGTCATACACCCTCAACCACATATATATATATACCATGCCGACATTTGCACAGCTTCGCACACAGGCTAGGAGTCTGGAAACTGACACTGAGGCATTATTGTCCCGTTACGCCGGGTTTTCTCAGAGTTTGAGCGCAAGCGCTATGGAAGACGAAAACAGAGTTGTCAATAGCATAGAAGAGAATCTTCAAAAAGTAAGAAAACACATATCCCCCCTTCCCTTTTTTTCATATATATTATTTTAGTTAAAAAAAAATTGTGGTTATGCAAATCTCTAACTTATTTTCATTTTATTTTTTTTCCCTCTGCCAATTGGCTGGGGTTTATTTTTCATTGTTATTGTAGAGAGGTGATATTCTAGCGCAGTTGAACCGCGAGATTGAGAGTGACGCCAAGGTATCCACAACGCATTTACACCAAGTGCAGCGACACCGCGAAGTTCTTGCTGAACACCGTAGTGAATTCAGCCGTATTCGGTCATCGCTTCAACACGAACGAAATCACTTAAATTTATTGTCGTCCGTGCGTGATGATATCACGCAGCATCAACAACAGCAGAACGAGGGGCGCAACGCTGATTATTATCTTATGAATGAGCGCAATCGTATAGACAACTCACATTCTATGGCTGACAGTCTCCTGGCGCAAGCATACGAGACCCGTGACGAGTTTATTCGTCAGCGGACGACGCTTTCTGGTGTGCAGCGCCGGTTGGTTGGTACACTATCGCAAATACCTGGTATTAATACTATCATTGCCAAAGTCAATACACGGAAAAAGCGCGACAGCTTGATTTTGGCTTCACTCATTACCTTCTGTGTGCTTCTCATTTTGTTCTTTCATTGATCTGTTTTTTTTTTGTCACCATAATTTGGGACTGATGGTGTTTGTTTCTTACTGTTTGCTATCATCACACATAGTGGGGGGACTTTTGTAACTCTAATACTTTTTTCATTTTCATGCGTATGATCACTGATTTAAAAAATAACATGTCTTTTCTTGTCTTTTTCTAACTACTAAACAAAACAAAATCATATCTCTATCAAGCAAAATAATAAATAAGTATAAAATCTAAAATAGGCCCTCGATCTCTCCATCTTCGTCAACTTCAACATTGAGATAACCAGCGTGGGTGGGCAAGCCGGGAATGGTCATGATCTCAGCTGCAAGAGCGTAAAGGTAGCCAGCGCCGACAGAAGCTCTGACATCGCGGATGGGCATGACAAAGCCAGTGGGGACACCCTTAAGAGTGGGGTCGTGCGAAAGTGAGTACTGGGTCTTGGCAATACAGATAGGCAGGTTACCAAAGCCTTGAGCAGTGTAGGTCTCAATCTTTTTACGGGCAAGCTCGCTAAGCTCAACACGCTCAGCACCGTACATCTTTTGGGCAATAATGTTAAGCTTTTCCTCAGGTGAAGTGCCTTCAGTTTTGTAAAGCAGCTTGAACTGATCCTTATCGACGGAGTCAGTGGCCTTAATTACAGACTCAGCGAGGGCAATAGCACCCTTGCCGCCCTCTTCCCAATGGTTAGTGGGGACAGCATCAAAAGCGCCAGCCGAGATAGCCTCTTGTCTGATAGCCTCAAGTTCAGCATCAGTGTCAGTCACAAATCTGTTGATGGCGACAACAACGGGAGCACCGTAAGTACGAGCGTTCTCAATCTGCTTTCTCAAATTGGTAGAAGCACCCTTGCGAACAAGATCTACGTCCTCATTCAAGTAAGCATCAGACAGAGGAGCACCAGGCTTGACGTCGGGACCACCACCATGAAGTTTGAGAGCACGAACAGTAGCAACAATAACAACAGTGTCGGGCTTCAGACCACTGGTACGGCACTTGATGTTAAAGAAGCGCTCACCGCCCATAGTGAAATCGAAACCTGCTTCAGTGACAACGTAACCGGCCTTGTTCTGATGGCTTTCGCCCTCATCAGTACCAGCAAGCTTAAGAGCAATCTTGTCAGCAAGAATGGAACTAGCACCAATACTGATGTTGGCAAAAGGACCAGCATGAACAAACACAGGGGTACCTTCAAGAGTCTGCATAAGGTTGGGCTTGATGGCATCCTTGAGCAGTGCAGTGAGAGCACCAGCAGCACCAATGTCTTCGCAGGTGATAGCCTGACCCTGCTTGCTACTAGCAACAACCATGCTACCAAGACGCTTTCTCATATCCTTCAAGCCAGTAGAAAGAGCAAGAATAGCCATGCACTCACTAGCGACTGAAATGTCAAAACCAGTTTGTCTAGTCTGGCCTTTTTCAGTGGGAGCCTCACCGACAGTAATAGTACGAAGCATTCTGTCATTACAGTCAACAACACGTCTCCAGGTGATAGTTTCGGGGTCAATATCAAGACGAGCAAACTTTGTGATCTCTTCGGGAGTAAGAGAATCGGGATCGGTCTTGTTTATGCCCAACTTTTCAAGTCGAGCAAGCATGCTACGAGTAAACTTTCTAACACCCTTCTTTGCTGGAACAAGTCTCTTGTACAGAGCGGCGTCCTTCTGAGAGTTCTCGTGGAACATTCTGGTATCGATAGCAGCGGCAAGCAAATTGTTGGCAGCAGAGATAGCGTGAATATCACCAGTCAAATGCATGTTAAACTCATCCATAGGGATGACCTGGGAGTAACCACCACCAGCGGCACCACCTTTAATGCCAAATGTAGGACCCATAGAGGGTTGACGAACGGTGGCAAATGCAAGCTTGTCAAGATGAGCACCCAAGGCCTGGACAAGGCCAATAGTAGTGGTAGACTTGCCCTCACCAAGAGGAGTGGGTGTGATACCTGCAACAAGAACGTACTTACCGTCGCGTCTTTCTTTCAAACGGTCAAGAATATCTAAGCTTACCTTACCCTTGTAGTGACCGTACTGATCAAACTCGTGTTCAGTGATGCCAATTTCCTTAGCAACATCCTTGATCTTCTTGGGCTGTTGAGCACGAGAAATATCAATATCAGACGGGACTGGAGATTTAAGTTCTAAAGGCAGAGAAGTAATAGTTCTATGAGTCTCCTCAGAAGCACGCTTAGCAGAGTTGAGAACGTTCTGAACAAGCATGGCAACAGTCATGGGGCCGACACCGCCTGGGACTGGAGTGATCTTAGATGCAACCTTGACAGCCGAGTCGTAATCAACATCACCAACAAGTCTTTTACCAGACTTCTTGGTAGCGTCAGGAATATGATTAATGCCAACGTCAATAACCACAGCCCCGGGCTTTAACCACTCACCCTTGACGAATTCGGGAACACCAACGGCAGCAACAACAATGTCGGCCTCCTTGACAATACTAGGGATGTCCTTAGTGCGGCTGTGACACACAGTCACAGTAGCATCAGCATTTCTTAACAAATATGATGCTGGGTTGCCGACAATGTCAGATCTACCAACAACAACGGCACGCTTGCCCTTGATGTCAACACCAGCCTTTTCAAGCAAAACCATGACGCCCTTGGGGGTGCAGGGAACAAAAAGTGGGTTGCCTCCTCTTTTGGCGAGCTCACCGACGTTCAGAGGACCAAAACCGTCAACGTCCTTCTCGGAAACAACTGCATTGGTGATTCTAGTTTCGTTGATAGACTTAGGCAACGGCAGTTGGACAAGAATACCATGGACTGAAGGATCGTCGTTAAGTACATCAATATCGCTCAACAGAGAAGCTTCAGAGACATTTTCAGGAAGTTTTCTTAGCTCACACTGGATATTGGCTTCCTGGGCAGCCTTGAGCTTCATTCTAACATAAGCGTTCGAATCCTGCCGGCTTCCAACTTGAATAATTATAAGTTTAGGGCTGAAAGAAGGCTTTTCGGCTCTAATAGCCTGAATTTCTTCGTGGGCAGCAAGTCTAATAGATCTAAACAACAAGTTAGTCGGAGCTCTAGATAGTTGAGACCAAAAAAAAATACTTACTTGGCAATTTTCTTGCCATCAATTGGTTCAGCATCGAAAAGTCTGGATGTGATAGAAAATTCACGCCGTAAGACAGAGGAAGGTTTTGTGACGGATCTTAGAGCCTGTCTAAACACAGGTCTCGCTTTAGAAGTATATCTAAGCATTTTTGTCGCAACAAAAGCGAATTTTTGGAATAATCTTTATAAAAACGGTAGATACCGAAAGTTGAATAGAAAAGAAAGAAAATAAGAAGTAAAGAAAGAAAGTGAAAAAAAAAGAGGATATGAAATTTTTTTTATACTCGAGTCAAAATGCTGTTTAATAAACTTCCCAACTTCACAAATCAACTTGTGATAATAAAAAAAAAAAAAAGAGTCAAAAAAAAAAAAAAAAAAATTGAAATAAAGTTAGACCTAACCCATAGTTACACCCGAGTCGATTGAAAGTTAATCCGATATCCGTGTATTTCAATTTTGAGCCTCACCCGTGTTAAGAATAACTGTTCTGGTGCTGGCATGCCCTGAGTTAATTAAGTCGGGGAAGAACGCTTTGCCTTTTTTTAATTTTTTTCTTTCACGTTCACTTTTTTTTCAGATCCCTTTTCGTGTTTTGGGCTTTACGACCTCAGACCTGCGGTTTTAATTTGCCGGTATTTTTTGTTCACCATTTTACTGGCTTTTTGCATCGTTTTTGTTTGGCTGCAACGCTAGGATTTTTGATTTAAATTCAACTAACCGCACTCTTGATTGGCTGGGTTTTTTTTTAAAAACTGTGTCTCTCATCCAATTACCCTACCAAAAATATACTAAATAATGAGTCAATTTATCAGTAATGACGGAAACAAAAGCAATGACATAGCTGAGCAACGCGAAGCAAGAGCTACGCGAAGAACAGTGGCATCGCGATCGGTCGTAGTTTATGGCGACGAGCTTGCTTATAGCCCTGCTGGAGATAGTCAGACAATTACCACCACTAAAACCAACATGAAAGAATTGCCCTTACGCGAACAGACTTGGTCTGAAAGAAACTCACCAAAAAAGAAAAAGCAAAAAGTCAGCAAGCCAGCATTCGTAGTTCCAAAGTTTGCGTACGCGTCGACACCCCAGGGTGTCAAATCTTCAACGTTCACTGGTCAAGCCAGCTTGAGCAGTTCTTCATCCCAACAGAGCAACAATAATTCCAGAACCTCAAGGTTCAGCCGAAATCAACCGAATCAGCAGCAGGAACCAGTGTATCAATCATTTCCGGCCTTAAAGAACGCGACTCCGGTATTCAAGATTGACGAAAGTAGCAAAAGTAGCACCAGTATTATCGCTACTCAGAGCAGCCCCACGTTCTCTTTCTCCAGTAACGCCACCGCAGTCTTTAACCTCGACGGCCCAATAACTACCACTGCATCTCAGACTTTTAAGTCTTCCAAGCGCCTATCACTTGAACCGGCACAACCCAAAACGTCTATGATTCATGAGTTCTGGTCACCCTCGCCGAAACGAAGCGGGTACTCATATATCATCGCTGGTGGGGTTTCCGAGTTCCTGAGTAGCTCCATAGCAAATGTTGAGGACCTTGTTGACTTTTCAAACAACAAGGATCTCTACTTTAAGCATAACTCGTCTCTTTTTGACGGAGCAAAAACGGACAACTTTTTTAACGATCACGCCCATACAATCAACGAGTTGGTTGTCCGTTCATGCACCAGGTGGAACCGGTTTGCATGGAAAGTCGAACCGGCCTTGCCTGAAACTGAAAATATTTTGTTGCTGTCTGTAGATCAGTCAAAAAAGGTCTCAATAGTTGAAGGCTCTCGCATTCGACTGGGTCCTGTTTACTGTGACAATCCCAAGACGTACTTGAATTGGTCAGTTATTATGTAGTCATTGTTTATTCATCTGTTAGTCATGATTTGTAACAGATTATGAAGTCTTATCATTATTATTTTTTTTTCCTTTTTTTTGAATGACCTCAACAAAGATATTCGTGAAGACAATTGTATCAAGAAATATCCGTTTAACGATCTCTGGCACTAAAGGGCGACAAGACGCACGGTATCAACGGTAAAATGTCAAAGGACTACACTCTGTAGGTTTTTTTTAATGTGTTACTGTTTACCTGATTTCACGTTTGCTCTTTCTAACATCTTTGTAAGCACTCTGTCGATTCCATTAGACACTAAAGAACATGCAGAGATTCTGATGAAAAGTTTGAGTCCTGATCCTGAGTTAAAACCGGATCAAATATCAAAAGACTTTACTGTGGAAGATGGGGAAATCCCGGCACTCAAGGTGACATTTAACGCTCAGAACAACAAAATTCTGCGTGTTGCCGTTAACAGTTTGTTGGACTCCGTGATTGAGTTATTAGAGTGTATTGAGGAGTTGGAACACATCTAAACAGGTCGCTTCGATTATGTCCTTAACTATTTCCGCAGTGAATATAGAAACCTGAAGCATAATCACTTACAATCAAGCTTCTCTCGTCCGAAGCAAAATTATGTCTTAATGGTCCCGATCAGTCTTGTTATGACTTGAGACTTCGGATTTTTGGTCTGTTTTTTTTTTTCGCTGTGTCCAGTTGGCCTGTCGGAGCTTCAAAGCTTTTTTAAAAAAAATAACCTGTAGAACATTTCTATCCATCTATCCATCTTCACTATTATTTTCTACACTCTCCTCACCCTGGCACTTGGACACTTTGTTTTATAGTTGGCATTTTTGTGTAGACATATATTTAACTCTCTACGCTAATTTGTTATTAAAGGCAGTATTCTTGCTGCAACAGACACATATACACTGCCCAAGTAGAGAATAAATCAACAACAGCTTCTTTTTTTTTTTCATCATTTTTATTCAACCACGATGGATCCGGACAATCCAACGGATTCGAATTCTAAATCGTTTAGCTCTGCGGATAAAAAATCAAAGTCGTCTAGCAATCACAATGCTCATTCTTTCTCGTCAACGCGTCAAAAGCCATACTTTGACCCGGACTTTAGTCGAGAGTTAGGCCCCAAGGAAAACGTCAACACTCAGTTGTTTGACCCCAAGGCGGCTGTAAGAAAACCCACTCCTGTGGAGGCGTCACCCAAACCTGTACTGACAGCTTCTTCTAGTCAGAAGTCCAAATCGAAAGAGGGTGGTTACAATGCGGGCTACCGGGATAGAATTAACAACATCAAGAATACTGACTTATTCTTCAGATTGCCTCCAAAAAGCATAAAAGGAGCTATACAGGACATAGAGAATCTCTTTGACAAGATTGATACTCTTCAAAAGAATCAAGAGTATCAGCTTAATCGTTTGCAAAAGATCACCAGGAAAAATGAGTTCAAAACCGAGGAATGGAGCGATTTCACAAGAAAGCAGATCCAGCTTGTAGAGCTTTTTAGTGATGTCTTCTACTGTGCCGCTTCTGTTTCATCTCTCGACACCAATCTTGTTGTTAAGAACGCCATCAAGCAAAATAAAATTCCAACCAAATTCTGGAACAAAGGCATTTCATTTTTTATTGACGCTGTCAGACTTTATTCACCAACTTCTAACACTATTCTTTCCAGCTTTGTCATAAATTGCATGAGTCTTTTAATGCCTTTAACAGGCGTAGAATATGACACTCGCCATATATGGATTGAGTGCCTTGGCGACCTTGCCCTGATCTGTTTGATTTCTAATATAGAACAACAAGAAGACTGGCATTCCATGTGTATGTATTGGTACCAACGAAGAACCTTGTTGACTTCGGGCACAGGCCGATTATACCATCATCTTGCTAGCATTGCAGAGCCTAAGTTTGACTGTCTGTTTTACATCTGCAAGGGGTTGATGTGCTATCAGCCTGCAGTATTCAATCCCGAGACTCTGAAATCGTTACTTGTCCCCACTCGGAACTCACGCAAATTAGATTCATTTCCCGAGCGAGCCAACATGTATATCAACATATTTTTTGAACAGCACTTTCAATATTTGAAACTCAAAGGTCGTGACCATGGAAATGATGTTGCAGTTTTCTCCTCCGAGGATAGCATTAAGCCTGAGCTTATTAATAGAAGTGCAGTAGTGGCTTATTGTAACATTTCAGCATTGCTTTCCTACGGTGACAAATCAACGTTCTACAGTAAGTTTCTTCAATTTGTAATTGAGAACGTTGATTCACAAGGCGACGTGGCAATGGATGGAGGCCAGATGCCAGTTATCAAGCCTACGCGTGAAGAGCTTATGCAATTAAAATTGGCCAAGAAACTAGCTTTCCCGATGCTGACAAGTTACATGAAGATTCGTGGCTCTCCTGCTACATTGCAGCATGTCCTTGTGTGGATATATTTTCTTTTGGCAACTGCCAAGGCACCGTCAGCGGTGTGGGATTTTTACACGAGTGGATTTCCGTTTTTGCAGTTGGTCGATTTTATCAATGATCTTATTGCGTATGATAATGGCCGTCCGTCTCGGTTTAAATTTGTCAACTCGGGCGTGTCAGGCGGTGCGGGTGCAGTGTCAGGTGCTCCTATAAGCGACCCTACCCTTGGTGCGAGGTCAGAATCAACATTTAAGCCTGCTGCTTTACCGTCTTCGGTGCTTTCGCAACAGCAGCTGCCACCACGTAATATTGACACAATTCCTTTGCCCGAGGAAATTCATTTAAAAGGCTTTGCGTGGACACATACTATTACGCCTCTGTTAAATGCAGTTACGTCACCGCAAGTATTGCTTGAGCTAAAGGAGTTTTCGATTCCCATTGACGAACCTTACGTTGCATTTTACGGCGGACCTGAATTGACAGCACCACGTATCAAGCGTATCTGTCAGCTTGCTAAGCGTCTAGACTTGTATTGTCCAAATTTCAGCTATAAGAATGGTAAACTTGAATATCTGGGAGAAGTGACAGGACGCTAACGATCGCACTAACGATGAAGCTGGTCTTAATTTAAGTTGGCCATATCATCTTTTGTTTTAATTTTACGAAACGGTGGACCTCTGTCGGCTCAGTTGACTCCTAAATATTGTTTTTTGTAACAATAACTGCGATTGTGGTTTAGTGCACTTAAGCCCCTACAAAATCTCATACTGTGATCATGGTTTTCTTGCCTTTTTTTTTTTTTTTTGCAAAAGAAAAAAGTAAGTCACGATCATTATTATGGAATATATTAAACAACACCCTATGCTTTTTTTTTCAATGCATCTGGTCTCTTTATCTACATGGTTGTATTTCTACCAGTTTTTTTTTTTTTTCTGTTTGTTTTTTAGATTGAGGATTATTGGTGTTATTATTTATTTTTCATAGTATACTAACTAATCCTACTTATCTTTACTTTGGCATGTCTTTGGAATAGCCTCACCCATAGGCTTACTTTCTAGAAACCCGACTTTGCATGGTCATTAGGCATGTAATGTTGAATCTATGTACTGTCTTTATCTATGGCTAATATCATGGCTAATACCCATAGTCAGAAATGAAAAAACAACTAATAATTATAATAAAAAATAATAATAATAATAAATACTATTGGATAAGTAGAGGTACTAAAACTCGCTAGCAAACAAAAAACATCGTAAGAGTTTTCTAAAAACATGAGTGTGTTTTTTGTTTTGGTTTCAAACGGCTTTTTGATTTATTTTTGTCATTAATTTTTTTACGTAAGAATAATAAGCTGATTTTCCAACGTATACGTGTATACTTTTTTTTTTTTTTCAATAGTTACATTGTCAAAACATGGCATGTCGCCATTGTCATTTTTGACGTTAAGTAACAATAGATGTGGTTTTGTTATTAAGGACCTATATGTGTACGTAATTCTTAGATGTAACCATGTGTATTAAGTTTATATCGGTGGGCAATACAGTCCTATTTATGAAGCACATTTTTATTCACTAAACATGGCTTGGATAACTTGTGGCACAAGTGCGTGAAAAAGCTTACGGAAATAAAATTCATTACCCATGTTCTGACACATATTTTTAAACACAGTTAATCCAAATATTAAATCTATTATTTGCAGCCTTCACATTATGATACAACCAAGTCTTGATCATAAGAGGAGTCACAAGTCTACTACACTGACTTTTAACTAGTCTCTTTTAAATCATTTTTTCATGACAAGCACCCTTTTTTTTTTCAACTCAAAAATTCTCTTGTAAATGAGAGCTTCTGAGACCACAGGCATAAAAAACTGCTTAGTTATTATATTTTTTGTTTAATAATTGATTCAAGTTTGTTCCATCTCCATGGTTTGAAAAGCTGATGATCGATCCAGAGTCTGGTGGACAAATAAATCTATTTTAATAAGTCTTGATTGTGTTGACGGAAGTGAATGTTAATTCCAAAATCACAGTGATTTTGTCAATACTTTCATTGTCATTACTCAAGTCTACGTTACAAACTACAATAAAAAAAAAAAGGTATAGCTACGAAAAATCACTCAAAAAAAACATGTGCGGAGTGAAAAAACAAAAGAGACAAAAAAATTTTCAATGAGAAGTAACTCTCAAACAACAGGTGGTGCTCGGTTTCAAGTCGAGCCCAAGGATGACGCTTGAAACTGGAGGTTTCAGAGGCGACATCCCCAAAAAAGATATAATATCTTTTTAAGCAAAAAAAATCATTAAACTAACTAAAAGAAAACAGAACAATAAACATAACTTTTCATCAAACTAAAATAACCGCATCTTTAAAGATCCTCAACGATAAGACCTTTTTCTGAAACATAGATACCGTCAAGGAACTTACGGATATCCTTGTTGCGGACTCTAGTAATCTGTTGAATATCTGCCGCAGACTGAGAGACTGCCTCAAGAGAGTTACCGGTGATAATCAGCTCGTCCTTTTGAGCAGAAGAAATCTCAACAGTGACACCCTCAGCAATCTTGACGTTGCGGACGCGTCTCTCACCCAAGAAATTTCTGATTTCAACAACCTTGCCATCATCGATGACGTTGACGTTGATGGGGAAATGCGCGTAAACATATCTCATCTTGTATTTGTAACCCTTAGTGACACCAGTAATCAGGTTAGCAATCAAAGATTTGACAGTTCTTAGAGCAGCAACGTGTTTTCTGTCACCGTGGTGGACAGTAATTTTGACAGCCTTGTCAGAGACCTTTGCAAAGGTAACATCAATGTGTCTGAGATTCTTAGTGAGAGAGCCCCTGGGACCGGTAACAGTGATGATACGAGCCTTGATGTCAATAGTGACACCCTCGGGGATGTCAAGAATTTGGTCGGTCTGGATGTACTTCATGACGATATTAGGTTAAAATATGAGATTATAAGACGGTAGGTGATTTTCAAGGAGTAGGCAAATTGACAAGTTTGAAGTTTCTTTGTCGATATGAAAAGTTTGAGATGAAAATTTAAAAAAAAAAAAAAATGCATCGTTCCCATATATGTTTGCGTACTCAAAGTTACTTACAATATGCTGTTTTTGGAAGTAAGATATAGTACCTGAGACATAAACCCTTAAGTTTAAATACCAACAACTCTTTATCACCATCAATGACAATGACACTTGAACGTGACATCCATAAATCTGGTTCAAAACAATTGATTTATTTATTACGGCATTTGAAGATACTGATTGTAAATAATTTGTGAAATGGGCTTTTTTCAGAGGCTAAATGTCAAGTTTGGATGCGCATCATATAATCCCTTCTATAAACATTACACAACCGCCAGAAGTGGGTCACAAATATTTACACAGCAAAGAAACAAAAACTGAAATACTTGTGAATGACAAAAAAAAAAAAAAAAGAATGTAAACTTAACTATTGACAGAAAATATGCTTTTATGTTTGTTACGAAGGCTGAAGCCAGAAAATTTGCAGAGTGTGTGGTATCACGGTAAGAGATGGATAGACCGCTTTATTACTTGGCACCCAGGTGTTAAATTAAAAGTTTCACAAAAAGGCATGTCAAGGGAAAAGATATTAATAATCAGCTTTTGGGGTTAGAAGGTACCATAAAAAGTGTTGATGGTCAGACCGACTTGGATGTAAAATGGTGAAGAAACAGGCGTTAGGGAGTGTGAGACCAAGAAAGACAAAAGGTGGTTGAATCGGATATTTTCAAAAATTTTTAGAATGTTTAAAAAGTGATTTAAAAGCTTGATTTTTAATTATTGAATGTTGAAGTACTGCTGGTTGCTACTTATTACCATCAATAGTATTTATGAAGAAAGACCTTAAACAACAGAGATTTTTCTTGTTGACATTATGAATTTCCCTCCTCTTCAATTCTTTGAAGTATTGTTTGATAACCTGTTTTTGCCAAAAAATTTCTTTTTTGAGGCGTTGGTTTATTTTGGATCAACACAAAAACTCAAATTGACAGTGACTTCAAGCTCAAAACATAGAAATCTGAACTCTGGCTTAACAGACTGTCTTTACATTTATCGCATATCATACAGTCTTTTGAAGTTGCTGTTTTTGAACAGTTAAAAGTGTTTTATTATCAAGAAAAAAAGAAAAAAAAATTACAGGGTCTGGCATCATACTAAACCATACCACCACAACAGAAAAGGTTGCTTGGGAAAATCTATAAGGAGGCTCCCGATAATGAAATTTTTGTAGACAATTTCAAACAAGGTTTTTTTTTTTTTTGATATTGTGGGATTTTTCCTATGGATGTTGATCGTGAAGTTAAAAATTAGCAGACAGATCATCTTTCGCAATTCCAAAAAATCAATGAACAACACCAGAAGGGGTCACCTGAAGTAAACTGCATAGATAAAACTCAACTTTGCCTCTTCAAAATTGTTAAGATTCAAAGAAAAAAAAGACTTCAATTGAAAGAAATATTACAGCCAACAAATTATATTAAGATTCAAATAGATAGCTATTGTAATAGTAAAAAAAAATAATTGATTATTGTCGAGTAATCATTTGTTTTGTGATCTACGAATACTTTCATGTTAAAAAAAAAATTCATAATTGTGGCTACCCACGTTATACGTAGTGTATATGTCTGCTGGTACAATATTATACTTATAATAATTGAAAATAGATGGGCATAATATATTTAGAAGAAAACAAGCAACCTATTTTAGTTCACAATTAATCTACACTAATCTATTATAACAAGTCAAAAATTCATAGATGAAACAGAAATTTTTTTTTTTACAAAATGTCAATCAAAAAATTATCCATAAAAATCATTGTTTAATTTTACAACAGTATTTGATGACTTCAACGCTGAAAGTATATATGTAACTTTTATATAGTGTATTTTTTTTTTTTTTACCATACATGATTACCCTCATCTAATTACGCTTTAAATTTGTGAGATATATCTTTAGACTGAAAGATATGAAGTTCACAAGTCAATTAAGAAGAGCTCACACCGTTCACAAAATCTTTTTTTTTTTTGTTTTGAATAGTTTTAAGATTTTTTTGCTAATAACAAAAAGTTTTTTTTTTTTAGGGTCTAGAAAAAATCTGACAGAATTACTGATACAATATGCCAATGCCAGAGGAAAATAAATAATTTAGAATGGTTATTTTTTGACAACTCATGTTATAAATCAGATATTTTGTAAGTAGATAGATAGAAAATCTGTTTATTGTCCTTACATCACATAGTTACATAGATAGATAGATAGATAGATAGAAAATCTGTTTATTGTCCTTACATCACATAGTTACATAATTAAATAATAATAACAAAAATATACAAAGAAGA
>QVTG01000491.1:0-14138 GCA_013305925.1 Geotrichum reessii
TAATAATAATAATAATAATAATAATAATAATAATAATAATAATAATAATAATAATAATAATAATAATAATAATAGCTACTATCTTTTTATAAGCGTTTAAACAATTATATTGTATCTAAAAGGTGTGTGCTTTTACAGACTCAACAATCAAGCTTAATGCTTGAAAATGGGATGAGAAACAAAAAAAAAAAAAATAAATCTAGACTCAAGTACAAAAATAAAATACTCAGCTTTTTTTCTTTTTGGTAATCAAATTCAACTTCCAAAAGTTACAAAAGTATTGACTATTTCGGCCAAAAAAAAAAAAAAATACATTAATATTTGTGTGTTCATGTACAGTACAAGCATCTCAAGAAAATTCAATATAAACAGAGCAATTTCATCTCATGCTTTCTCAAAAAGAAACTACAGCAGTTATTAGTTGTACTTCTTCTTTAATGGTTTTTTTTTTTTTTTTCCCGCTTCTACATTTTCTGGCCTGCATTAAAATTATTCTTACACACGTGTAAAGTTACTACCAACTTGCTCCCGTTACCGAGATATGGGTAAAATCTTTGAGTCGCGTCTACAAAGTCAAAGACAATCTTAACTTTTTTTTTTTTTTTTTTTTTTTGTAAAAAACATTTTAGTAATTTTGTTCAGGCGTTTTCCTTTTGGGTTTGGTCTGTGCGCACTGAAAAAAAGTACATTGAAGCGGAAACTTTATTTAACTACGGAACCTTTTTTTTTTTTTCGTCAGATTGAAGCTTTCTCACAGTTAAAAAAATCCATGATTACTAGGGTCACACAAATACTCGACGTCTCATATCATTTTTGTTTTATTCTTTGGAACTATTTTGTTTCATAAATAAGAATCCAATTCAGGATACATATGAATCATGCGTGATATAAGTTTGTATATATATTACAATTTGAGGAGAATTCATAGCCATCAAAGCGATTGAAATGGATTTAAATACGGCGCATCCACCTCTAAGGTGTCTAATTTTTGGGGTATTAACCTAATGTTTTTTTCTTCTATATATGAATCAAAATTGGCTATAAAAGTAATAAGTTGTTTATGATGATATTTTCATACTGCAGCCTGGTTTAAAACATAATCAAAATGAGAGTTTTGACTTTTTTTTTTTTTCATTTTTTGTTTTTAAAAAAAAAAAATCAAATGAATAAAGGTATGACATTGAATCAAACAAAAAGCTATTTAAAATCATGTGCATATAAATTAATTAATGTGAAATTTATAATTTTACAAACAATAGATGGCTTGTAAGTTTTGTTGAGTCGGCAAACAATTATGATGATGGAAAAAAAAAAGTGTTGATAATCACGCTTTTTTGTAAAATCTAAGTAAAAAGTTTTACTTACCTCTTCAGATGAAATGAATCAAAATATATGGACGTATATTTTTAACAGATAATTCAGTTTTTAGTCTGGCTCACAACTATGAAAAAAAAAATCTATCAGTTGATTTTCTATTCAATGCTGAAGGCCATTTCAATAAAAGATTTGCTATTGCTCATGTGGTTTTGTATCCATTTTGTATATTGTAATCAGATGTTTTTTTTTTAGAATACGGAATTCATTGAAAGAATGAAAGCATCACTTATTACACAGCTTTTTTTTTTTTTTTTTTTTGCAATTTTTGTCGGGTAATAAAAAAACGAAATCTGCTGAGTTATAGCACCTACGTATTGTAAAGACTGAATCTTTTTTTTTGGACCCACGTTATTACTAGGGGTTGTTATGGAGATACTGCACTTGTTCAATTTTGACCTGAAAAAAAAGTAAAAAAAAAAACGTGTTGGCACTTTTCATGTCAGTCGCTTTCATTTTGAATTTTATATTTGATAAGACACCATGAATCTCGAGCTCTTGATTAAAAATTATAAAAAAAGCAAAAAAAAAAAAAAGAGCATGAAGATGATAATAATAGTGAACTATTTAAATAAAAACCGGCTAAAAATATCTATCTACATATATACTACTATAGAGTGCAATTTGAATGTATGGCTTGAGACTCAAAACCAACAGCATACAGTCATAAAATGAACAACGAATAGTTAACGATGAACACACTTTTTTTATTTTAATTTTTTGATTACTTAGTGATTTAATAACATTTTAAGTTCTAAAGTTTAAAGTTTAACTTGCATGGAATAAAAAACAAAAAAAAAACAAAAATAAAGCAAATTTGCAAAGTTGGAAAAAACAAACAAACATTAAAACCTTGATTTTTTAGTCGTATTCGGCTTGTACTAGTTTTATTAAAAATATTTATTATAAATAATGTATTTTGAGTTATGTTTTTTTTTTTTTTTTTTTTCGAGAAGAATAATAAAACCTTTGTGTATAAGTCGGTTAACTTTTACTTTTTTCTCTCTCGTTCTTTTTTTTGAAGACGGGCCGTAACTATACTTCTGTTTGTGATTTTGTTATAAACGTTGAATATACTACTCTTTCAATAGCTATATATCTATTAACTTAATAAGATTAATAAAAAAAAAAAAGAGTTTACCCATGAAGGAAAAGCGGGAAATTATCCCTTTCTAATATTAATTCAAAGTATCAATGAATTCATATAGTCTACAATAACCACGAGCATTACTCAAGCAATTGTAGCAATCAGATTGCGGCTACTTTCGGTGAGTAAAATAAAAAATAAATTAAATAATGTATTGATTCGGTTGAACACAATTGTGTCATAAAACATGAAAAAGAAATAATAAAAACAAAAAAGTCCATGTTAAAAGTCAAAATGAAGTTTGTAGTCTGTCGAGTTTTACAAACCCCAGTATCAAATGAAGCTTACAGTATTACTTTTTGTGATTAAATTCAATAGTTGAACAAAAAAGAAAAAAAAAAAAGGTTCTAGTTGAAGGAACTGAGTTTCCGGTTACAAGCAGATATATATTTTAACCACATTCGAGCTTAATGATGTATCTAAAGTCTAATTCAAAAGTATTGGAGCAAAATGCTTAAGACAATGATATTATCTTACGTACAATACTTTTACAGAAGCGTATGAAATTATCCATCAACTACCTCGGTAAAAAAAAAAAAAACGTGGTAATATGCATTTTAATACTTATAGTGAACACTTCCACATGATAGCTTGGCATGCAAATAAAACGGGTTTTGGTTTTCGTTCTGGTAGCCACTGGCTGCGGCACACCCAAGCAAGATTACAAAAAAAAAAAAAAAAAAAAAAAATTAAAGTGTAGACACTCATTTCATCACCGGTGAATATATATATATATATATATATTTTAATCAGAGAGTATAGTACGTTTGACTGCATAATGATTTTATAGTAGTAATCAGAACGTTTGCTGGAACACTATGGGGGTTTTCTCATATCTTACTAACTAATGCCTTTACATTGCAATAACTCAAATATCTAGTAACAGTCTATCAAAAAAAAAAAAAAAACCATTTACTCAGTAACCATAATGCTTAAAAAAAACCACCTTTCCTGGTACATATCAGAGTCATTTATTAACAATAATTAAGACCTCAACAACCCTATGCAATACAAGACAAAAAAAAACAACAACACTTGAGACTTGTAAACCTTGTTTGACTTGCCACCTGATCAGACCCTAGACTAAATGTAGTTGAAAACGTTTTTTTTTTTTTTTTGTTCTTTAAAAAAAATACAAAAAAAAAAAAAACCTTTTTTTTTTCTTTTGTTTTTTTTTTGAGTTTTTTTGCCGTTCCGGTTTGTTATACTAAACAAGAAAAAGTTGTTCTGGAAGCCCTCGAGAAAAAACCCACTAAAGGTCACCCATTCATAAGAAATAGTGGATTTGATATCACTCGTGTACTGTCATGTAACTGTTCGGTCAGCGATGAGCCTTGACATCTGTCAAAACAAAACTACGTACACAAATCTGTATATGTAAGTACATATATATATATATATACATTGTTTTGGAAATAAAAGATCTGATTAGTGCCATTATGTTTTTTGTTTTCTAAAAATATATATATTATAGTAACGAAAAGTATGTGCATTGTTATTGAAAAAAAAAAAAAATTAAATCGTCAAACAAGTCGTTAACAGACCTAGAACCAAGGTTCAAGACAAGTATACAATTATATACTGTGCAACGTGGACAAAGTCTCAGTACCTGTTGTCGAAAACAAAGAAAAAAAAAAAGAGAACGCCAAAAAAAAAAAAAAAAAAAAGGCGGTGTGGACCCATGTCTTGTATTTCTTTTCTTTTTCTTGTTTTTTTTTTTTTCTCGAAAGTATTATATTACTTTGAGGATTTAGTTGTGTGGAAACAAGAACCGAGAAAAATCAGCTGAATATAATGAAAGCGACTATGGAAGATTTTTTCTAACATGTAAGAAATATATTTTCAAAGAAATCAACCCACTTTTTCAGTGAAACTAAATTGTAATATTGAAATCAAAGCATAAACGAGAAAAAAAAAAAAAAAAAACGAAAACTGTGACGTAAAAACAAAAATTACTATCAGAACAACCGTTAAATAAACAAAAAGGACAATATTTTGACATCTTTGAATTTCAAGACAACCGTTGAAAAATGAACTTTTTTGTTCTATCACAGATCTGTATACAGTATTCAGTATTTAAACATGAATTTTTGAAGTTCTAACTAACCTTGAGTAAGTAACAAAAAAAAATAAATAATAATAATAATAATTCAAGGCGGCAAAGCGGTTTTCTACATACGTTGGTACCTCAGCAAAACTTGGGATTTTTTTTTTTCAACATACCCGTTAATTCTAACTAAAGTACTTGTTCAACAACAAGTAAAAAGATCTTTTTTGAAGTAGAAAAAAATATCAATTGATGACTCAAATAAAAAGTTTGTAGTACTTGCGGGCAATTGAAAGAAAAAAAAAAAAACAATTATACATATTATACGCTTCAAGTTATCCTTGTCTGCTTATGATCGATTTATTACATATACAAAAACGGTTTTTTTATTATTTTGGTTTTCATTAAAAGATAATTATGTTTAACCGTCAAGTAATTGTTAACTTACAAGTACAGACGCGATACAATTACTTTTAGATCCAGATACGTCAAAACGGGGAAAAATAGAAAGAGAGAGAAAGAGGTTGTAGTACATTTTTTTTTGTGTAAGAAGAAAAAAACAAAAAAGCTGGTTTTTAATTAACCTTGATGCTCTAATATGACAACTATCTTTTGTTGGTAACTGAACCCAATTTCAGTATCTCAATTGCTATGACAGGAAGTTCCCTATAGATTCAAGTTGGCATTCCGACTTCTATTATTACGTACTAAGTGTATTGATGACTTGGTGTCTTTTTTTTCTTTATGAAAATAAAACAAATTAAATTATGTTTTAATAAAACACCTCATTCATAGACTCATACTTTTAAAAGATCTACTTTCAAGATCATCAGCTGATAAGGCTGCGCTATTGTCATTAGACCACGTGTAAAAAAAAAAGATTAAGCTTTGCTTGAGATAGTGATTCAAGCTACTTCTTCATGTAACTGTTCTGAAATGATTACAATTATTTTTTTTTTTTTTTTTTTTTTTTTTTTTTTTCCCTTGATCAGGGTGGTGTTTAATATTGTACAATATTACAAGTTTTCTTAGACTAAAGTTAATTATGATAGGCTTCACGTAAAGTGCAAACTTGTTTAATATGCGTATACCTATAACACCCCGGGTATCTTGGGGCGGGAACTATAATTAAAATGTTTTAAAACTACAACAAGTGTATATATATATATGGCTTACAAACGAAAAATTCCATGATAAGTGAAAGATTTTAGTTGGAAAAACGATAATCTGAAGTTTTTAGGTTGTGATAGTAAAAGGGTTTTAACGACCAAAAAAAAAAAACATTTTAGATAAACATATTCATGTGATGTAAGGACAATAAACAGCTTTTCTATCTAAACATATTCATGCTTATTGTGGCTTAGAATCCGTTTGCCCAGGACTTGTGATGAATAAGCAAGGTAGGAAGTATTTTGAGTACATGCATTTAGACAGTATTGTTAGAATGCGCGTGTACCGAAATT
Source organism: Geotrichum reessii (assembly GCA_013305925.1). Classification (NCBI taxonomy): domain Eukaryota; kingdom Fungi; phylum Ascomycota; class Dipodascomycetes; order Dipodascales; family Dipodascaceae; genus Geotrichum; species Geotrichum reessii. The sequence continues at coordinate 6,032 of QVTG01000491.1, forward strand.
AAGGTTTTTTTTTTTTTTTTTTTTTGTTATCTAGCCACAGTATGTAGATATTAAAAACATTAAAAAAATGAAATCACTTTCTATTCACTAAAGGTTTGCTTCAGGCATATTGATTCCTAATTGCAAGCTCAGTTATTAATTTTTTTTAATAATCTTGTCTATCAAAATAGATATTATTAGTCGTGTTTATATACAAGTGTATCTATTGAGTTTTTTTTTTTCTTTTTTTTTTTTCTTCCCAGTATAACAATACCACTACTGTGCTTTTTGCTGAACAACAGACCAACAAGGAAGCGGACCTTACATACTCGTTACTGTGATAAAGTTCCAAATGTAGTTTATTCAAAGTTAACAAAATATAATATATATATATATATATATATATATTTATGGATAATACAAATGAAGCTTGAATGTATTTCTAAAAAACTAAATAAAAGAGACCCAAACATTGTCCAGATAGCATTTAGAATAAATTTTAAATGAAAAAAAAAACATCAAAATAGAAATGTAAATATTTAATACTGTTGATTTCTATTTACTTGTCATTACTACGTTGATTTATGAAGCATTTTTTGTCCATAATACTGATTAATAATCGGTAAAATTCGTGTTGAGTCGTTTACATATCTATTACAACGCTAAGGAAATTATACTGAAAAAAAAAATATGGCTAATCTGAACATTTTCTAAAACATAAATGTCATAGCGTTTTTTTTTTTAGTAATAAGTCAGATCTAGAAAATGACCGACCCTATTTTCACAGCCGCTCGCTATTTTTTTTTTTTTTTTTTTGGATTCCGACTACATTGACCCGGTGAATCAGCTTAGTACATGGTACACCGAGACTATTTCAAGGCGGCTATTAAGCCCTCTTGAGACTTGATGGTGCTGTCTTGAAAAAAAAAAAACCTTGAAATACAAAAAAAAATAAAATTATTATGGGCCCAATCTTGATACTTTCTGAATCTGTACAAAACAAGCTTAGTTACTTTTATTATTATTTTTTCGCGTCCTCGGTGTATCGCAAAATAATATATAATTATATACCATCTGGTAACAACCTGCGATTACCTATTTCTGTGCTAGCAGATTAGTGTTTTTTTTTTTTTTTCTTTTTTTTTAGGTTAGCATTGTCATGAACATTATAACATTAGGTTCCGGGGGGAGGGGAACAATGTGAAAAAACAACAACCTAGTTTATGCTTACTCATAGAACCCCCCGTATCAAACCTGCATTTGAGGGCGTTTCGTTCTATTTTATTCTTAAGGGTTGTAAAAATTTCAAGCTCCGAGTTATGCACGCATCATTAGGGACACGTTTGGTTGTCCAAAAATATATATATATATATATATTAGTGCAGTTGTGTAGTAATCACGTGAACATAAACTAATCAGATTCTCTATAGTTGATTGCAAAGTTCATCGGCATTTATACTGTACTCTGTAAGCATTATCCAAATGGTCATTTGAACTACTTTATTTCTGACAAAAAAACGTGTTTTTTTTTTATATCAAGTTTTGATATTGATAACTTCATACAAATTTTGGCTGCTTTATTGGGACCGTGGTTTCTAAATATATATATATATATATATATATATATATAAGAAAGAGGAAACTAGGGCAGTTTGAATAATCATTATAATCAATTTCAGCATATCCGTTGACAAGTAAAAAGCTACATTTAATATTACTAATATATACAGATTGGGTAACTAATTTAATCATTTGGCGCTATCAAAACAATTGACATAAAAAGATTCAAGAAGCAGCTCATTCCTAAATGGTTCATTCTTGTGGTATTTACTATTGTTTCTATATATTAGCCATAATTAGATATTCGGACACCGAGATGATTATAATACCAACAATAATAACATTATTATCAATATAAAATTTAAAATTAAAATCCCCGATATATATGTATCGTCCCGTATTAAGTCTGTAAAAGGTAAACAAAACCAAAGTCTTTTTTTTTTTTAAACAAAACTACATGGCGTTACTACGCTTCCAAACAAAAACTTTTTTAAAATGTTTTATAATGAACTTCATGATATCAAATAAAAAGCCGGCACTGTCAAATACAAACTGAGCATTGCTAAAACCTGCACTTAAACACGCATGACAGTAGATCCAAGTATGATTTTCATTTAAAAGAAAAAAAAAGAGAAAAATGAAAAAAAAAAAACAAGTGTGAAATTCTTTCTAAACGCATATGTATATTTAATTTGAATGACTAAATAACTATTTCATATAAAAATAAAATAAATAAAAAACTGAAAAGTTTTGCTGCTTGATGGATTGTAAATCTTGTTTTCCTTAACCAACTTTTCTGTTGTATGATTCACAGGGTATCGTTTCTATTTTTCTTTCTCCAAGCTCGTTAATATATATATGGAAAACTGACTTTGTCTTTGCTAAATGGTTTTGTACACAATCACAAAAATTAAAGACATTTTATCAGATAAAAATAAATTGTATATCGTCTTTTATATATATATATATTTGTTCTCTACTGTACTTAAAACTCTAGACATATTTTTTTAAATAGGTCGCCGTGAAACCTTAAACTGGTAATTGAAAATATAGCGCTTTAAAGGCTCTACAGATTGATTAATTCGTAGTAGAATAAAACAGTTTTTTTTATTATTTTTTGGCATGAAAAATATTTATTATTGTTTTATTTATTTATTTATTTAATTTTTTTTTTTTTTGAAAAATGCAGTAATAGCTGAGGTCAAAAACGGTGATGTCGATATTCAGGCTCTGAATTTGTGTTGAAATAAAAAAAAATAAAAAAAATTAATTATCGGAAACCTTATTTTTTTTTTTTCTTTTTGTGTCATAAAACAAATGGTTGTTGCTATGGGTATCCACGTGATGGGAACGCCCTGAAATGAAATTTATTATTATTACGATGATCCCTTGCATATTCAGTAATTTCTAGTACAAAATAACTGCTTCTTTTTGATGATTGCCATGACAGCAGTAAAAAAACAAACAAAAAAAAAACACTTATTTACACGTAAACTTCTTTTTATTTTTTCTTGAAAAAAAAAAAAAACAATTATTATTGGGAAAAGGAGAGTAAACTCTTAAAATTAACGTAATTATCAAACTGTCACAGTAACAGTCTGTGGTGATCAGAAAATAAAAAAACAAGCTAATGTCATAGTTACCCACTGAGGTTGATGTACGCATACAGTGTTGAGATTACAGCCACACATCACAAAAAAAAAATAAAAAAGTACCCTTTCCTTTCCCCCCCTTACTGACCTTGTTTGTTTATATGCTCCTCATGAAATATCTAGTTGATACCAATTTGTCACAGAATAATACCAATATGAACATTCCAATAACATGAAATACGATACAAACCCACGTTTTTTTTTTTTTTTTTTTTTTTTACTTACAAACATATCCTATATGGTCATGAATATGTTTTATCACCATATCCACAACACGCCCTTATCAGAAACAGATTCTTTAGAGCATTACGATTGTCATGCAGTTTCAATCTAGCAAGCTTTTTTTTTTTTTTTGGCGCATCATGCTTGCTACTCTACTGGAAAACACACAAACGAAGATACTTTATATATATAGACCAGTACTGTACACAACTACAGTAAGCGAAAGGTCAAGGATTCTCCAAAGCAGAATTTTTGCAGTTCAGGGTATATTTAAATAAGCCGAGATTTTTAGGTAGAAAACTTCAGCATTGTTCTCATAATGAATCTTATGCTATGTCAGATTTTTTTTTTTTTTTCAATTTTATTGGGAATATCGTTTAGGAGGACTATCGCTTGTTTTTGACTGCATTAATCCACTTGAGATATAGCAAGACATAAATATTATCAGTAAGTTGATAGTATACTTGACGGGAATTTCAAGGTAAAAAAAAAAGTAATCAACATTTAAGTCTACTAACACTTTTGGTATTTTAGCTAGTTATCGTTAGTATTTACATGATGCCTTTGAAATTAGCCCTATCATTGCAAAAATTTCAATCTTCATGGTATTTACTGCGCTGTAAATATACATATACTGTGATAGGCGTCTCAATTTTCCCGGTAAAAAAAAAAATGACGTATTTAACGTTATCATTCTCGGTAGCAATAAAAATAAAAAGGTAGAAAAAACAAACAAAAAAAAAAGGCCCACATTTGGAATTATGTTTAAACCTTTTAAAAACAATCAAGTTGGTGTATTGCGAGGAAAGATTGAGATTAAATGTCACGCACTTACTAAGTTTCATTTCCAATTGACACGCCAACTGAGTATTTACCACATGTATTGATATTTGAAACTTGAATATAGTAAATAACTTGTAAAGTACATTTACTGAAAGAATTTGGGTACTTGCATATTAACTCATTTATTGTAGGCCTTAGCTTTTTTTTTTAAAAATATAAAAAAAAAATTAGTTTTTGGTTCATTTAATCTCCAGGGACAACAATCTATTAATTTTTTTTATTTAGGCTTTCTTAGCCGGTACTTCCTGTATGAGACAACCATAGTGGGTATCAAATCGATTTACACACTACGATATCTAAATTTCAACGTAATATTATTTTTTTTCTATGGATGTATAAACATATGTACACGTTAAAAAAAAAAAAATTGATAATAATAATAACAAAGACAAGAAAAAAAAAAAAACGTTGACTGCGCAATTTGTGCCTATTGGTACATAACCTTTGACTTACAAATGACGCAAGAGTTTAGGTCCTATCTAAACCGTGCTATTATGTTGTAAGTTTGAGACTAATTGTTTTTTTTTAACAAAAATACTGACAAGTACAGACAAGAAAAAAAAAAAAGTAAAATCTTTATGGTTTTTGCATTGTTTTCTTCCACTGAGATTTTCCATTGGTCCGCCTGCAGATTGATATATTCATATATATGAAAATACAATAGGCGTATAACCAATATTGGCATAGAGGCCCAGTCTAACCAGAAACAAGTGATGTGCAATCTTTGGAGTGGCACAATGGAAGATGAGGGAAATACAATAAAACAATTAAATCTAAAAAAAGTTTGTAGTGCTGGTATGCATGCGGGTACTTCGCTAGGCTACCCATTTCCGTTGAAAAGTGCAGTTGGAATAAAGTTGAGACACACAAATTTTCATAAATATTATATGAACATTAACAAAAAAAAAAAAAAAAAGTTAAACAAGCACAACAATAGTCAGTTTCTAGAAGCCAAATAGGTCCCTTGTTGCTCATATGTAAGATATACACGGCAACAAAAGAGCCTTTTTTTATTATTAATTTTTGAGATTAAATCAATGAGATCTCTCAGAGATGAGATAATGAACAATAAAACTCAGAATTATCGATGCTAGAACTATTATTTTTAATTATCTTCAATTAAAAAAAAAAAAAAAAAAAATCAACTTATTAAGCAAGTCTAAATTTTTTTTTTTTTTCATCTATTGAAATTAGTTCTCCCGAAAGACTGCAAAACGGTGTAACATACCGAGCATTTGCCTGTTTTAATTTAGGCGGCTTCGACTGGCAATCAGAAACGAAGAACGGGTGCTGGCAGCAGCATCTTAAGTGGGCAAAAGATTATATATATCTATATACATTTATTTGCTTTTAACGAATTGCAAAGTTTTGTCAAAAGAAACGTTTTGGGCAGCAGCTAAAAAAAAAAAAAAAAAACAGATTGTAAAACTAGGACAAAAATAAAACACAGACTTTTTAAATAAAAAAAAGCAATTATAACCCTAACCCGATAACAGAAGCGCACGCGCCCATGCCTCAAACATGAATGATGGCTTTTGCATTGCATAAGCATAAAACGGTTTTTTTTATTTCTTTTTTTTTTTTTTCCAAATTCTAATTGACATTCTTTTATTTCTTTTTTGGATAGCTTGTTGCTTTTTTTTTTTTTTTCTTCTTCTTCTTTAAAGAAAAGAAATTTTTAACTTCGCTACGTTGCTAAAAAAAATTTGTGTACTTGCAAAGGAACGTTTGGCGGCCATGAAGGCTTTTATAAACAGTATAAGCTCTTGGTATGGGTCTAAGATTGTCGACGATATACCCCTTATAATAATAATGACATCTATTTTTTCTTTTACATTTAATTCCTTTTTTTTTTTCTTCCTCCATCAAGCTGTATCCACATATAGAGAATTTTCTACTCATAATTATATATATCCTTGACTTTCTCTTCCCTTTTTTTTTTTCTAGTTTTTTTTCTTCGCTTTTTTTTCTTTTTCTTTTTTTATTTCTTTTTGTGAGATCTCTACATATATGCACATGTTTGTTATTTTTTGAATCAAGAATTATTTGCCAGTTTTAAAAGGATAATCACTGTCGCTAGCAATATTTTTTTTTCCTAAAAATACATAAACTATATTACACTTTCGTTCGAAGTTACAGCCCCCCTTTTGTAAAACTACACGAGGCTATCTGTCGCGGTACTATTATTGATATCTATATATATATATATATATCGTCCCGTCTTCCCCCGAGCTAGCACCGCTAATCAGCATTTAGCGCAAAAGGGTTAGTCTAGATCACTTGAACGTACATAATTCAACTTTCACCGCTAGTATTTAGTACACAATTTTTTTTTTTTGATTACATGACATACTCTACACCATCACCTCTACTTCAAACTAGAACGCCATCTCCATACTCGACTCCTGCAGGGTATCCTCACCAACATAGCAACAGTAGCAATACAAGTAACAGCCATAAAGCATCATCGCTGCCACCGGCTTCCACGAAAACCGGCTACTCACAACTGTCAAATAATCCGACATCATCATCAGGGAAAAAGCCCAGCAGCAACAGCAGCGGAGGTGGCGGCGGCGGAGATCATAACAAACCAACCCCTGGTCCACGAATCCGACAAAGAACGGCCATAGCATGTAGCTACTGTCGTCGTCGAAAGGTATGTGTTTTTAAAAAGTGTTTCGGTTTTTTTTTTTTTTTTACATTATAATTTTCTTCCTACATCTTTTTTTTTTTTGAAAAAAAAAAAAAAAAAAAAAAAAAAAAAGGCAAAAAAAAAAAAAAAAAAAAAAAAAAAAAACATTAGCCATTAGCAACAGTAACGCCAGAAATCTAAAAGAAACTGAGAATTGGAGATCAAAAAAAAAAAAAGGCACAAAAAATCAATTTTTTTGTTTTTAGATTCTATAATACTAACACAGCAACAACAATGAGTTTGATCTCAATCTAATTTTTTTTTTTCTGCTTTTTTTTTTTTTTTCAGATACGGTGCTCAGGATTCAACAATTTGAATTCCAAGTGCACAAACTGTGTGCGGTTTAACCAAGAATGTGTGTTTGAACCGGTGATGGGAGTATCAGCATCACTGACATCTCCACCAGAGTTCAACTACCAGCCGCCATTACCACCACCACAACAACCACCACTTCCACAAATGCCATTAGGATATTTGCCGATACAGGGACCGGGGGTACCGCCGCCGCCGCCTATATTCTACGGTATGCCACCGCATCCTCATCAGATCTCTCAACCACCGCACCTGCATCAAGAACAACTGCAACCACCTATGCCACCACACCATATGTCTGTACATCTAGGTCAACAACAATATAGGCTTCCGCCTCCACAAGTGCCAATACCGGGACCGCCACCACCCCCCGTCCCTCAGAATTATAATCTACCACCGCTCCACATGAGTGTCTCACCGTTACCACTACAATATCCGTCTATTCCACCAGGTTCTTCACAGCAACAACAACAACAACAGCAGCAGCAACAACAACAACAACCATCATCGCAAAAGCAGCGTGACGATAAAAAAAATGAAAAAAGTCGTCGAAAAAAACTGGCTATTTCTGATCTTCTTGACTAAACGCACCAGTCATATAGACACACCTTAAAAAAAAAAAAAATTTACTGAATCGACAACAGCTCTACAATGAAAGTAGCCATGACCTCCCTATTAAAAAATTTTTTAGAGTTAAAGTTTCTTGAACTGTTTCTTGTTCACAGATTATTTTTATTATTATGATCACGATCATCATGGTTATCAGTACGGTTATTATTATTATTATTATTATTATTATTATTATTATTATATTATTATTATTATTATTATTATTATTATTATTATT
>QVTG01000492.1:0-14004 GCA_013305925.1 Geotrichum reessii
TTATTATTATTATTATTATTATTATTATTATTATTATTATTATTATTATTATTATTATTATTATTATTATTATCAAATTTCCTACAATCACAATGCTTCAGTTGATAGGATAGCATCATTGCAGCCGTGGTTGAAAGAAAAACCAAGCTTGCAGGTTATTAATTCAGGCAAACGCCTATAAAGACACTGTTTTGTGTTTGTTTCATACCCGTAGATGCCCAAAAAGCCTTGAAAATGTGTCTCAAGAAAGTGGTCTGTTAGGCTTGTAGGGCAAGGGCATAGTTAGAGAAAAACCTATTCATGCAAAAAAACACGTGTAATAGTTTTACCAGCTAATTTCTGCAATTGAAAGCAGACTATATTGTTTTTCGTACATGATTTAATCTGATTTAAAAAAAAAAAACTATAATTTACATCAAAAAGCATCAAATCTTTTGGCATTTTGATCTGAAGGAATAGTGTGGACGTAGCTCGTGCCTAGAAAAGCCTAACATGAGCCCGTTCCACGATGTTTCTTTGTCTTACATGTGTACAAACAACACAATAAAAAACACCGATCAATAGATTAAAATTATTTGTTTTATATATCTCTGAAGTTTCACCCGTTAGGCCTAATACAAGGTACGGTGTTATATTATATCATAAAAACTGGCATCATCTGTTCTAGCTCAAAATTTTGGAATCAAATACAGCTTAAGATGCACTCAACGGAATACGTATAATGAGTTTTTTGTAAAATTAGATTTCATGATGAGATGACTAGATATAGTTGGCAGTTTAACAAAGCTTTATGATCTAGAACTTTGTTTAATGGCACCAACTAGTACTAATGGCTGGCAAATAAACTTCAAAATTTTTTTGTAAAAAAAAAAGTGCTATTAAACATTGATTAAATAACATGATGGTTTATTTTAACATAAAGACCTTAAAAAATTTTGGATACATAAAAAAAAAAACGACTGATGTATTTATTGCAACCTAATAAAATTCATATACCAAGAGGCTAGAGACGGATGTAAGTCTAGAGCTGTTTTTTTCACTGGAGCATGCTAATAATTGCTTGATAAGTAAATTATCAATTAGTTGGAATTTTTTCGGTATAAAAAAAAGGCTTATTTTTTTCAATGATTCATTCAAAATTTCATTTTTCTAAGCCCAGTTGTCGACTTTATTAAGTTCTATTGTCAATAAAATATTTTAGAAAATAGAAATTCGTGAATGTTTTTTTTTTCTTTTTAGTATATAATTCTATCTAGCGCGTAAGTTTTTGGTTTCAAACAAAAGATTTATGGCTCTCATTAGTGCATAAAAGACCTTTGAATGTAGCCCAGCTGACATAAATTATGTGAATTATCAAACCTCCCCATTTAAAAATCCATTCATAACATTTTATACATATAAAGTAAAGCAGTGAAGCAGCACAGACCAAGCTATTGTTTAAGAAGACTGAATAAATTTAAAATTGTATCAGGTGAAAAAGGTATTAATGACAAGTTCTAATGCCACCACCAATGTCGTATATGTAGCCTAGAAAATTGATCGTATCATTGCAGGTCTAAAGTATGCACATTGCTTGCCATATTTAAGTAACACTAGTTACCATATCTCTGTAGCATCAGAAAATTAACCAGCAAGGCTCAAAAAAGACTTAATTTTGGTTTTATTGTTATTTAACTAAAATGGACGTCTTTACTGAGGCTGGAGTTGAAATAAATCAGACTTTTTTTTTTTTTGTTTCCAGGCTAAAAAGCGGCTGTGGTACTATTAACTCTAGACGAGAGCATTGAAATGACCCAGTGTTAACTTTTTGGTTCCATTATTATTTATTCATTTGACCACTGTCATTTATTTTATTCTAGAAATTGGTTTTCACACTGAACAAAAGTTCAGTCCCATTGTTAATCAACAGAAGCTTCAACTTTTTTTTTACTAAACGATTTGTGTGAATCTGTTGGTCTGGGACCTTTTGCTATTATATGGTTGTTGTTTTTTTTTGTAAAAAAAAAGATACAAGATACAGTACCATAATTACTTTTTTTGTTTGAGAAAAGTTTCATACATAACATACACCATGTTGTGCTTTTTTTAATTCCTAAATTTTTTTTTTTCAATTTTTTTTTAACATTTTTATTTCTATTTCTTCTTTTATTCTCCTTCCTTTTTTTCTCTCTTTTTTTTTTTTCTCTTCTTACTTCTTCACCACCATCACATCTTCATCATCTTCAAGTCTCTTCTGTATTTTGTTTCTTATTTTTATTTAGAAACTACATAATACTATCACTTTCGTTGACTTGCACTATTCATCCCTTTTTTTGTTGGCACGAAATCTTTACTTCTTCACCTAATGACACTCGTTGTTTACAGAAGTCATAAAATTCATCATCATATATAGATTTATTATTATTATTATCATTATTTTAATTTTTCTCATTATTTATTTATTTTTATTCTGTTTTAAAACGAAGCCCATCAGTTTTCTGTCAGAAACGGAAATTCCAGCAACAATCAGCTCCTTCCTTCCTACGCAACTCAAAAAAATAAAAAAAAACCTCTCATTTTTTTAGTCGGTTTCTAGTCGTATTCAATTCTTTCTTTTTTTTTTTTTTTTTTTTTCCTTTCTTTTGATTCTATATCCTGAGGCACCACGAGAAAATCAAAATTAGCAGAAAAGTAAAAATAATCACTTCATTTAATTTTTTTTGTTTTGTTTGTTTGATTATCTGATCTCCCCTCAAAAGCACCTCCTTCAATATTCTATTTTTATAACCTTTGCTATTCATTTTTATTGATTAGACATGGCTCAAGTTCCACCACAAGCTGGTAACTATTACCATCATCAACAACATATTCCTTCAACTCGCTCTATTACCCCTTCATATTATGCTTCAAATGGCGGTAACGGTCACTTTCTGGGGCCAAACCACCTTCAACAACACCCTCAGCAGAACAATCAGAATCGCGTATCATCAATGTATGCTCCTAGCGTCTCGTCAACATATCTACACTACAACAACGGGTCTGCTAAAGTGAATAATCATGGTACTAACGTTCAAGGTTACTCAAATTCCTTCCGCCCCCAGTCTCTTTTTTACATGGGCAATAATATGGGTGATGAGCTCTCTAATAGCTTTGCAACATCAAAAGGCTCTCTTACTTCAGCATCTTCTCCTTCGATAGTTTCGCTCAACACCAACAGCACAATTTCTGCTCCTATAATGAGAACTGTGCAACCTCGTTCGAGTTCTTACTCTGCATCTTCCACTCATCAACTTAACTCGTCGGCAGTTTCTACCAATTCTGCAGCTCAACCTTCACTGGTTGTTGCCCCTGCTCCGGACAGATACCACCGAAGAAAGTCCATTGTAGTCTTAGGGAATTCTCCCAATCACGGCCACTCTCAATCTGCATCTTCAATTAGCACTAATAATACGCCTACATCCACTGCATCATCAACCTCTACTTCGTCATCTTCAGCAATGTCGAATCCTTCTCCTTCAACTGTTGCTTCTAATACTCCTCTTTCGAACTCAACAACCTCCCTTCCTAGCAGTCCTGCACCAACTGAGGCATACGTACAGAAACAACCATTGCATCAACCTCAGACTCTGCCATCCCAAACTTTTTCTCACTCAATCTACAAGCACTCGACAAACACTGGATCAGTGTCCGCTTTTTCTACTTCTTCGAGTTCAAAGAAGGATTACTCTAGTATGTCTAGTGTCTCATCCTTTAACAGTGATGGTAAGTTCTTTTTTTTTTTTCTTGCAACACTTTTGGAATTCTCTCATGTCTCCCCCTTTTTTTTTATTTACTTGCACCAAACTTTATTCTTTTTTGCTTTGTCAGCTAACCCTATTTTAAAGCCCCCAAACCAACCAGAAAGCCGGTTAGTAATGCTAAGTCTAGTACAAGTGCTAAGCCTTTCATTGCTTCCTCAGTGACCCCGGCACCCGCTATGCCACCCCCACTAGTATTACCTTCTGAGATCAGAAGAAATTCTCTAGCGACTGGTGGTCGTTCCAGATCTTCTTCATCTTCCCCAGCACCCACAAATAGTAATTCTTCCATCAGTCATTCAAATCTTTATAGCCATCAAACGGTTCCGCCTTCACAGAATCCATATAACAATGCATCTGTGGTCAATTCTACTTTTAGGCCACAAATTCAAAGCACCTACTCTGAGTACACAGGAAGACCTATTTCCACAGTCACCAAAGATGATCGACCAAGATCAAAAAGTATGACAACTTCGAGTTTAGGTGAGAGAGCAAAACTTCATACAAGACCTCAACCACAGCATGAACCTCAGCAACAACATGTCGTCAACAAGAAGACCGAAAAGACTTCTTTCAGTCAAAAGCTCAAAAAAGCATTTTCTTTTGGCAAGAAGGCATCAACAGAGTCTAAATCTGACTCTAAGCCTGAAAAATCTGAACGAACATTTTCTCTGTCTTTTTCCAGAAAATCTCGTTCAAACACTATGAATGCCTCTGTAACTCCTCTCTATACTGGAAAGAAGTCTGGGCGCTCGATGACTTTGTCTAACATGAATTCATCTAACAGAACTAATACTATGACTTCGACAACAGCTCCTACTTTTGAAGGTTTTGATTCTGTTTTTGTTGACAGGCACAAGAAAAAAGTATCTAGGGCCAAGTCTCATGTCGATGACGATGTAATCTCTCTCAAGTCTAACGCTTCTATTTCATCGTTTGCCACACTTAAGAAGATGAGCAAGAACTTATTCAACAAAAACAGTTTCCCTTCATCTTCTAGTTACCAATCAGTCGCTGCGGAAAATCCTTCATTGGATCCTCTTCCTAAAAGTACTTCTGTTAAATCTATTCCTTCAGTGGACCAATCTCGTGCACAAAATTCTCCTCCTGAAGCTTTCAATAACACGCTATCGGATTCTGTTGTCGAATCTGAGCGTCCCAGATCTCGTTCTATTAGTACAGTTTCAGGCGATGACGTAATTTCTTCTCCTTCTATTATGCCCCCTACTCCTACAAGAACGGATGTAGACTCAATTGTCACTGACGCTGCGTCTACTATCAAAGTATCTACAACATCTCCAGACGAGACTTCTGTTGTTGCAGATGAGGAATCTGATGAAGATTTGAATGTTGCTGACACTGTTTTTCCGAAGAACTTGGACTCCGATACTGTTGAGACTATTCGAACATCGTTGGACAGAACAAAGAGTTTAGAACGGAGACGTTCTCGCCGGTCGAACCGATCTAACCCTTCTATCAACTCTGTTGAAAAACGTTCAGCTCAGTCAGATACTTTTGACGTACAACATGTTTTCCAGAATACAACTTTTAACAACCCTAATAATTCTACGACATCCCCACATAGTATTCTAAAACCTGTTACTACGTCGAGTATTTCTGAGACTGAAGCACAAATTCCAGTGATTGCTGCAAGAAACAGAAACTCTTTGAAGCCTTCTCCATCTATCTCGTCGATATTTGATTTTGGTGATAGCGACATCAACCTTGATCTCAACTTTGACTTTGCACCTGCTGCTGCTGCTGGCCTGGAAACTGAGGTCAAGAAATACAAGTCTAATCTGAAGTCTAAACCTAAAGACTACACATTCACTGAAACAAAGGCTTCTGATGTCAAACGGGGTAACAAGTTTTATCATCCCATGTATCAACCACAGTCTCCAGTTTATAACCATCGTTCTAGCAGTAGCAACTCAAATCATGGCCATACTCGTGTTTCTTTTTCGCCTAGAATTATTATTTATGACACTTACGATCCTATAGAGTATGATCGTCATGCCGAACCAGCGACGTGCAACCGTCTTACGCCTCTTCTCGCTCAGCAGATTAAGGAAGAACTTAACACGCTAAAGATGGAAATGGAAGTCCATGCGGACTCTAGGATTTACACACATTTTTTTTAGAGGTGTTGCTGTATTTAATTCTGGCAAGACATAGATTATGACAATTTTTTACATCCATAATAATTATATATACTGTCACCTTTTAAAAGTTATTTTTTGTAATTACTTTTTTTGTTTTTTTGTTCATTAACAATTTATTAAATTTTTATGATATTGCCCTTTCAACAATAAATTACAAAACAGAATAATCGAAAAATTTACAACAGAGAAAAAAAAAAAAAAAAGCTATTGGTTCAAAATACAAGGTTTTGTTGGCAAGTTGTTTCATATTTTTTCCCAGCGGCCACCGATTGAAATACCAGTTCGTTTGCGCACCTCTTCACCGCGAATTTGTGCTTCTTTTATAATTTTCTTTTCATCCATTGTTAAAAGTTGACCTTTTTGAACCAAGGTTTTGCCATTAACGACTACAGTCTCCACGTCTGCGCCAGTCGCAATGTATACAACGGCAGATACGGGATCACGCATAGGGACACCATATATTTTGTCAGAGAGGTTAATAGAGATAAAATCAGCCTTTTTGCCAATCTCAAGCGATCCAAGAGTGTCAGCACGTCCAATAGCTTTAGCACCATTAATAGTGGCCATTTCAACAATCGTTTCGGCTGTAACAATATCTGATTTGTGATGCACAGCCTTAGGCAACAATGAAGCGGTCTTCATCTCTTGAAGCATATCCATAACATTATTACAAGGGCAGCCATCACAGCCAATTCCAACAGTGACATCACTATCCAGACATTCTTTAACGCGTGCAATGCCAGAGCCAAGTTTTGCGTTGGAAGTAGGGCAGTGCGCCATAGAAGCCTCAGTCTTGGACAAAATTTTAATATCATTGTCATCAAGATGTACCATATGCGCCAGCACAGTACGCGGGCCAAGCAAACCTAATTCTTGACAGTAGGTCATAGGAGTATGACCTTTGGTTTTAAAAAACTCACGGTCAGCCTTGATTTCAGCACAATGCATGGTTATTCCAATATTGTTCTCGCGTGCCGCTTTGACCATGCGACGGTAGAGATCTTCAGAAACACCACCTGGCGTGCGCGCACCAAACCAAACCTCAACACGACCATCGCCAAGACCATCAAATTTTTTGTGGCATTTGAGAACATTATTGAGCGATGATTCGTCTTCAATAAGGCCTTTGTGCATACTGATACCACTTTGCGTCGCGTAGCGCGGCTGGTCCATTACAACTTTTCCCAGGCAGCCCCGGATACCAGACTCGATGACAGCATTAACAGCACCTTCAAATCCATAACGCTCTGCAAAAAGAGCTTCTACAAAACATGTAGTACCGCTCTTGAGCATTTCTGCTATTGTTAGTTGTGCTGCCACGTATCCATCCTCTTCAGTAAAGTTTCCTTGCATAGGCCACACTCGGTCGCACAGCCAACTTATCAACCCAAGATCATCTGCTGCAGACCTAAGAAGTGACTGCGCAAGATGGACATGCAGCGAGATCAAACCTGGCATGATGATGTGACCGTTTAGATTGGTCTCGGCTTCGTCAGGGTATTTGACTTTCAGATCAGCAGTTTTTCCAATGTCGTCAATAGTCATTGACTCTTCACGCACAAGAATTGCTCCGTCAAGAATGACCTGACGTTTTTCATTAACTGTAATAATAGAAGCGTGTGTGAATAACATGTTGATAGCACTTTAAAATATATCCGAAATTTATTTTAAAAGAAAAAAAAAACTTTGTGTGACTTAGAATACTAAATATATATATATATATATCTTTGGTATTATTATTTTAATTATGTAACTATGTAATGTAAGGACAATAAACAGATTTTCTACCTATCTATGATGTAAAGGGATATAAATTTAAAAGATTAAAGAGTTTTAAAAAAATTGGGGCTGTGTGGTCAAGTTGTTTGAGGGACTGATAAGATCGGCTAAAGCCGAGGGTTATGAAATTTATTTCGCATCGGCTATATAGTAGGCCGAGAGTTCGAGTCTCCGTTGGTGCAATCTTTTGCAATGCAAACTATTGTTCTTATAGAATCACATATCCTTACTGCTAGGCTAGAGCTCGCTCCAATTCAGGGAAGTCTGGGCAAGTCATCGGCAGCCCGGGCTAGGTTTTACTGTCCTAGCACCGAAGGATACAGAATGCCGCATCATATGCATTACAGGTTTTCCTAGCCCGCTTGATACCAGCTTACCGGACCTCCTGAACTTCGAAATGAGGAGGCCTTGCGGCTCATGGGAGAATTCTGGCCTTCCCGAATTTCCGCGCCTACAGGTACAGGCACGATACAAAGTGCCTCAGATCCAGATAAGTCTGGTGTCTTCTCAGTATGTAATTATACTAGACACCTAAATAAACAAGATAGTAATAATAATAAAGAGTTTCAATATATAATAACATATGAATAAATTTAATGAAAAAAAAAATAGACAATCAAGATCAGTTATCTATAAATTCTTCAGACTAGACAGTTATAATTGATGCCTTTTTTTTTAACAAAAAAAAAACGTGAATAGCACCGAGAATTAGATGAAAAATTATAAAAAATTAAATATTTTTTAAGTTGAAATTTAGTTGTGAAATAACTATATACGGTATCAGATATATTAATTGACAAATAAAATTAACGAAAAGACAGTGACTGAATGACTGCTAAGCTTGCCAGGACTACTAAATTCTATGTAATTCAAATTATAAATTTTATAATATAAAAATTTTACCGACGATTATATACACTTTTTTTTAATAGAAGTATTTTATGGATTTCAACAAGAATTTTTTAAATGCAAAAAAAAGAAACAAAGGATTTAGCCGATTTTTCTAAATCTCAAGGATCAGCTGTGAAATGGTTTCAATAGATTCATCTATAAGACATGAATTTGATGATGTAACAGCAATAGTTGTATTGTTTTTTTGTTTTTTTTTTGTTATAATTTATATCATTTTAAGATGTCAATACCGCTTTACAATTAAGTCATTCGTTTTATAATTCCAACTATTGGTAGGCCATTGCCGTTAGACTGTCTCTTATGACTGCAACGTTAAGTATACAATGGTTGAAAAAAAAAATTTTTTAAAGCTAGCACGCAAATTGTTAAATGTTTATTTGTACGCACCCATAATATCGGGTCCATTATTTTTGTGTTCCGGTCTATTAACGCTGGTTTACATGCTGCCCTATTGGTAAAAACTAGATCGGCTTTAATCGGACGTAACGTAGGAGAAAAGTGTAAATCTCTCTCTCTCTCTCTTTCTTCCTCTCCCCCCCCCCCCCCCCCCCCCCCCCCCCCTACCCCCCTCTCTTTTTAACTTATGTATCCTCATCGGATATAAACTTTTATAATTTGCAATAGACTATGACATTATTAGTCCAGAATTTAATAGGACAAAAATACTCAGAGAATAAAAAAAACAAAAGAAAGAAAAAACGTTTTTATGTCACTCTATCTTTTTTTTTAATAGTCTATTTACATAAAGATAAAAATTAATGATTTGACTGCTTCCATTTCAAGCTAGACTCTCATGTAAATAATCAATTTTTATTCAAACAGACAAGTTATGCTGTTGCTTCACTCTCGTACTTAGCGCGTGCTTGCCAGTACCATCCTTCCTTTTCATAATCAACGTTTGATATAGTATTTTCGGCTTTTGAATCACAATTTTGTTTAGTACGCATTGCTTCAATATTGTTCAAGCGCCACTCTGAATACATGCCCTGGACTTCCGTGCGGGCACCGATCTTGACACCATATTTTTCTAAAATAACAGTCACGTCTTTGTCACCGCTACGTTTATGACTTCCTGGGCTAGTGCTACCTAGTGCAACCGACATTGAAATTCCGCAATACTTTTGGTACGGATCGTAGCGAAACATTAGACAGTTTTCTTGTGCAAAACAAGCTTGTCGGCACTGATCCACTGACATGTACGGTTTATCAGCGCTGCTTTCGTCACGGTCATAATCATCAATTGTTGCATGGCCGGCCTTGAATTCACTTAACCACGAAAATTGGATTTCGTTTGCGTTGTTGTCCCAGTCTAAACGCACCGGCCTTAGATATGGCTTGATGAAGTCAGTGTAAATATCAGAATATGTAATGGGAGGGGTTTCTAGCATGGGCAAATCCGAAATTTCTGCAAACTCGTACTCTTTGCGCAAGTTGGTCGAATAGTACGCTCTGCTACGCTCATACTCCCATAAAAGTTCCATATCTCGTGGTGTTGAATGGTGAAATGTCGTTATCGGGGTGCACCAGTTATGTTGATTGCATGCCACCTTTGCAAGCGGCTCGCCTTGAAACCGTTTGCCACTAACGTCAATGTTAAGGTCTATGTTTAGTTTTTCTTTGAGAAACAAAGCAAGAAGAAAATCTCCGCAACACTCTTTGAGTGCTCTATGCGCATACTCATCTAGCCATTCCTCAGTCTTAGGATTGCCAAAGGCTTGTTTCATAAGGCCTCGAGAAAGGATAATGCCGCTGCCTCCGTGTGCAAAAATTTGGCTAAGTCCTGCGACTGCAGAGCCCAGATAATACGGTTGATCAGGATCGAGTGTATTAAGCCATTTCCCCATGTTATCTGCAAGAACAGACGTGTCATCATCAATCAAGACGTACCAATCTAGGTCTGGCGATTTGAGCCATGCGTGTCGCAGCATAGGTAGCACCTTGAACTTATCAATAATCCATGCATTTCCGTTCAAGTTTTGAGGTCTCTGCAATGCGGGTCGATTTTCTTCAAACATAAACGACTTGAGATGTGGCGGTGCATGTGATCGGCGCTGTCTCTGTTGTTCATGATATAAACCGAGCTGTTGATTTTTCAATACATCTTTAGGCAAGTCAGCAAGGATATCCATCACCTCGTAGCCTACCACAGAGCTTGCTGCATCTGAATAAACTCCAAAGTTTGGAAACTTGGTCAGCGTTGTCAGTAAATGCATTGGGAGCCGATCCCACTGAACGCTGTAACCAGTTTTAAGCAGAAGAAAAACTTTATGCGTGTTGTAACCAAAATCGTGAGAAAGCTGTTGTTTGATGAAGTCAGCTTTCGTGATACCTTCGCCTTGATTTTTATTAGCATTCTGGCTTAACGGCAGTTGACTAGTTTCATGCTGTTGATGCTGCTTGTTTTGTTTTTTAATGGGGTGTTTATCATAGATTGACCGATCTCTCCGAACATTGTTGGATTCAGAAAACATCTCAGGTGTGCGCCAAGTTTCGTCGGATTCAAATCGATTTGAGTCTGGAAGCTCTTGATAAAATGCACTGTTCGGAGCAGACCTTTGGGAAATTTTGTCAATTTTCTGAGTGTTTGTGCGCTCGTGATAGCGCCTGGAAGTTAAAACGCTCTCCTCACTGTTTTTGTCGACACTTTCAGACTCTTTAATTTTTTCTTCCCGTTCTTTTTCAAGTTTGCGTTTTTCCTGAATGTCTCGAAAAATTGTACGCCAGTCAGCACAGCTGGGCTGACTTGCTGGTGGAAACTTTTGAAAATCTCCAGATAGTTCCTTGTTGTTGCGGCCAAAAATATGGTTGCTACTTGAACTGATGATATGCGATGCTGAATTTTGATGCAAATAAAAGTCATATTGGGTTTGTTTATGAGACGTCACCACTATGATGCCGATGAGTAGAAGAAAAGATAAAACGTATGTTCGAACCTTTTTTTCTGGTTAAAAAAAAATTAAGTTAATAAAGTGAGTTTTTACATGATGTTTTAATGATACTTACTCAAAATAAAATGCAATAACTTATGTTGTTTACGTCCTTGATACATGCTAGAGTAAGATTCAATACAACGCTCAGTTGGTCTTGCAACTGTATACATTGTTTTGTTAATGTTGATCGATTCTAATGGCAGTTATGATCCAGTGTGCTTTAGCCTGAACCAGCAGTCTATTGGATTAAAGAAAACAAGAATGTCAAAAAATCAAAGTAAATTAATATATTTTGAAGATATGGTTGATGTTATATAACTGTGGTACATATTAGAAATATTCCATTATATTGCTTTTTTTTTTTTTCAATTTGCCATTTAGAGATGAAACATTAACGAATCATTGGAAACAGTGTGGATTTTAAGCACCTATGTAAGGTAAAAAAAAATAAAAAAAATCAATGGGTGCAAATCAGGTACCAATCATATGCTAAAACGCAAACTTTAGGTTCTCAAAGCTACCTTGGAAAGCTCGTGTACAATCGCTATTTCTGGAAAGAACCCCCTTTGCTGAATTTTGGTCTGAAATAAAATGGCTAACTTTGGATTTTTTTTTTTTTTGTTATTTTTTCTAAACTTAGATGACAAGACTCGAATGGCTTGTACACACTTCCTTAGCAAAGTATTTATCGACTCCTTAGGTTCTCAGCGGGTACTTTCAGGGCCTTTATAACAACACTGTTTGACATTAAACTTTGAAAACTTACATGTTTTAAAGCTTGTGGGAGATTATTGGATTACATAAATAACAAGATCATAAACAATAAAAATCCTTTTATGTAGTACATTGCAGCGGACCCAACTGATTTGCACGGTATATTTGCTTATTTCACATTTTTCAGTTTGAATTTCCTGATGAACTGATTTCTTCATACTTAGATAGAAAATCTGTTTATTGTCCTTACATCACATAATTACATATTTAAAATAATAATAACAAAGATATACAAAGAAGACATTAAATTCAAAAAACATTTGTCTATGAAACTTTAAAGGTAGCGTTCTCAGCGCGCTTTAGGTGTTTTAAGCATTCGAAGGCGCCGAATTCTCCATGAAATAACACATGTGCTAAGGGAAACTTGGGTTCTTCACATTTGTATTTATTATTACTATCTTGTTTATTTAGGTGTCTAGTGTACTTACATACTGAGAAGACACCAGGCTCACCTGGGTCTGGGACAATTTGTATCGCGCCTGTACCTGTAGGCGCGGAAATTCGGGAAGGCCAGAATTCTCTCATGAGCCGCAAGGCCTCCTCATTTCGGAGTTTAGGAGGTCCGGTAAGCTGGTCTCAAGCGGTCTAGGAAAACCTGTAATGCATATGATGCGGCATTCCGTATCCTTCAGTGCTAGGACAGTAAAACCTAACGCGGGTTGCCAATGACTTGCGCAGACTTCCCTGAATTGGAGCGAACTCTAGCCTAGCAGTAAGTATATGTGATTCTATAAGAAAAATAGTTTGCATTGCAAAGGATTGCACTGATGGAGACTCGAACCCGCGACCTTAGCCGATCTTGTCAGTCTCTCAACCAACTCGACCACACAGCCCCAATTCCATACTTGTATTCTTTTTTTATTTTTTTTTTTGAGAAAACAAACAAAATAGAAAAAAAGGCTTGTAGTATTATAGAATTCATACTTGAGATCTTTTAATTTAGTTTGACTGTTTTGTTTTCAAACTAGTTGGTTTTACAAACTTTTAAGCAATTAAAGTGATATATCTACGGAAGATATCTAAGTTAGTACAAAAATAGATCAAGTTTTTGAAACTTATTAACTAGGCATATACGTATAAGGTGAATGAATTTTGATAGTTACATAACAGTAGTTTTAACTATTAAAGAGAAATTTTAACTTTTATCGATGGAATTAATTTATTTATTTGTCTTTGTAGTCATTTATTAGTTTTATAAAAATAACATTCAGTAAATAAAAACAATAATATTTAGAAGTGACACCGCTGTTACATGCTTATTTATTTTCTAGTTAATAGAGATTGGAAAACCTGAGATCGTGTGAACTGTAATGCATAAAGGTTCAATAAAGCTCTGAATACAAAGCTTAAAAGATATTTTTTTTTTTTGTATTATGACTATAGAAAAAAAAACAATAATATTTCGTAATCAAATAAGTGGGCTCTATTGGGGGAAAAAAAAAAAGGTCGGGTCGTGGCACCGATAAAGATTTAAAAAATACTTGAAACCGTTTAAGTTTTATTTTTATATATATAGTTTATGATCGTACATGGAAGATTTTGTTTTAGAGGGATCAAGAAAAATGGACAGCAAACTGAGTAATAATAATAATAAAAATAATAATAATAATAATAATAATATAATAATAATAATAATAATAATAATAATAATAATAATAATAATAATAATAA